>JAPMOR010060681.1:0-52215 GCA_026543865.1 Argiope aurantia | reverse complement strand
GTGTGTGTGTGTGTGTGTGTGTGTGTGTGTTGGCGCTCTACAGGTCAGACCATTCAACCTACAGCTACCAAATTTGGCACGTGTATACCTTGGAGGCCGGGAATGTGCACCTGGGGGTTATTTTTTCGAATTTTTTTACTAGAATTTTATTTATTTAAAAATTAAGCGAAATTTTCACGTGTTTCTGCTATAACTTCCGAAAATATTACAGCACAAAAAATATTTTTACATGAAGTTAAATATCAAAAATTTATCTTTAAAATGATACTAATGTTTTAATCTTAAAATTAAATTTCTATTTTTAAGGAATTTTTAAATAAATATTTTAACTATGTTTTTCAATAAATTTCTTCGTAAAAAATAAAAATTAAAATTAAGCACGTTTTGCATTCATGGGAAAAAATTAGCTTTTTTCAAAGTATTGCCATCACATTGATTAAAGCTCCAATTAAAAATAAATTAAATCTGTTTGGAAATGAAATCTGCAAATATATAATTTTCGGCACGTGTCTGTAGGAAATGAAACAAATATGAAATATTATTTTTACTAAAAAATAAATTCAAGAAAAATTATTTTATGATCTTTTACACTCTCTATACAGGGTGTTTAGTTAGTCCCGGACCCATTTTGATGTTTAATGACTCATAAAATAATGAAGATATAAACAAACTTATGGTATTTATTTTTGGAATAACTCATATATTTTCCTTTTCAGGTTTGAATATTTTTACTTTTGTAAATATCGTCTGCGCGTGTGGTTAATTTCAGATAATTTCATTTTTCTGTCTAAATATCTGTACTTTTATAAATATCGTCTGCTTATTAATTGCATTTTTCTCTCTTTTGTTTTTGGCAACTATTGAAATGTTATGTTTACTTTTGATGGGTTTGTTCTATGTAGTACTTTTGTATGTCATGTTTTATTCGAGCGGATATTAAGGATAATGCATACACCACAAGAGAAAGCACAGATTTTATGGTGGTCATAGAGTTAATTTCCAATCAACTAAATCACTGACTTCTAAGAGTTAATTTCCAATCAACTAAATCACTGACTTCTAAGAGTTAATTTCCAATCAACTAAATCACTGACTTCTAAGAGTTAATTTCCAATCACTATAATTTTAGATTTTCCATCGATCGCTTCAAAGAAAATGCGCCAAGCAGCGCGCAGGTTTCTCAAGATTAATTGGCCTAAGATTATGAAAATGTTGAGTTTTTCTAAATTTTTAACATTCAAAACTTCATAAATAAGTCTTAGTTGATCGTGGAAAATAGAAACATTCATTCATTTATTTAACATTTGGTGTGTCCAGAATATTTCTCTAAATATGATACCTTACTGCATTATATTTTGACTTCATAATTTTTGAAATATATTTATAGGCAGGAACAAAATATTATTATTGATTTCATTTCAATCCTTTTGAAAGCAAAACTAAAAACTGAATTTTATGCTGAATCTCAGAAATTTTTGTTGAATTATTGTTTGAGATATTACATAAATTATGAAAAATATTTCGTAGTTCACATAAGACTTAAATACCGAGCGATTCTGTTTGCAATACTCACATTCAATAATAATAATAATTAATAAATAACAATAAAGATGATAAATAAAATAAAACGCTTGGTTTTATTAAAAAATATCTTAATATTAATTGCAATTTCATCATTTACATTTTAAATTAAAGTTGAAGTTTTTCCGGAAATGACAACAAATTAGCAAAATATATATAGCAAATTGAACGAAACGATCTAAACAGTATAAGTTTGTATGACTATCAAAATTTGAAGATTAAAAATGTTTTGTTTGAGAATCCTTTAAGAGACCAGTTACTTAAAATATTTAATTGAAAATTGTAGCGAGCGGTAATGCTGGCGAACCGGCTGATCGCCAAAGGCGGCTAGTATAAAGTAAAAAGTGGTGAAATCAGACCAGTAGTTAGGGTACTAGTTCTTTTGTTTTGGTCCTCATTCTAAATATATTGGCTACCAGTGCTGAATTCTTATTTCTGTAGTGACCAGAGATTGGGATGCGAGTTCTTTAGTTTTAGTCCTTATTCTAAATATAATGGCCACCAGGGAGGAATTCTCATTTCTTTTATGACAGCGACGAAAATTTTGAGAAGAGATGAAAAAAATCGGGATCTTGTAACTTAAAAAAGGTCCAAGATCACATATAGTTTTAAAAGGTTTGTTCTAGAAAGTACAAAATGTAACTTTATAAAATCATTCAGAAATTTTTTTCATCATTAAGTCTCGACGATAAGTCGTTATGACTATAGCTCATTCATAACATTTGTGAATACCATAATTTGGGGAAACAAGAATGCTCAATGTGAAAATAAGATGAAAAATAAGGTCATTCGTTGACGCCAGACTTTTCGCTGTTATGTAGTCAATGAACATGCCTTTTTTTTTTTTTTGCATTTTTCTCATTTATAAACTATTAATCATATTTTAGCTATGAAATGATTAAGCCTTTCTGTGGAAATCTTTATATGTGTTTATGAATATTGCGAAATCAATTTTATGAAGATTGAGGGAAAAATATAAAACTATATTAATTAATTCATGGGAAAAGAATTAAAAAAGTGCCTAATCGTCTTCCATCGGATGGCAGAATCTTTGAAAATCTTTGCTCATCAAATGGTACATATTGATAATGAAGAATGAAAAATTATTAAAAATCTGCTCATGATGTAATAGTAATAAATTCTTAAATAGAAAAAAAAACTCACATTAGATCGATATTTTTTCACTTGTTTCAAAGTGCACAAGCGACTGATTAAATAATGCAACAAAGAAATATTAGAAAATTCGAGTTTTTTTCTGAAGTAATATTGCTGAAAATTATCTATAAATATTAATTTGCAGTGCTTTTTTTGTACATCAACATAAACCTGACATGTCTGCAGTAATAAACATGCATTTTTTTTTTTTTTTTTTTTTTTTTTTGTACAGGCAAAAATATCTACTCCTAAACACTGATTATTGTATTTTTATTAAAATAAATTTGACATCTTAATCATATATCAGATGTATTTTACACACTTAACTCTTACCAGAAATTGTTACTTGAAATTTCAAGCTATTTTTCAGTACGGTTTTTTACTTATCAGCTTACTCAGCACTTACTTACATTACACTCAGCTTACTTATTTGCCAAAAGTCACTTTAACTGTTTAGATTTTGAGCTTTCTCAGCTCATCTTTATTGTTCGAAATTACTTCATCCAAGTAATTCTAGATATATACTAATCAAAGCCATCTGTTAAAAATGTAATAAACTGATTTATTTAGTTTGATAAATCTGGGGATTATTCGAATTAAATCTTCAAATCCTTTGTACTAAAGCTAGGCTTATATGGCGTAATGGACATCCTTTGACCGATGCGAGTCGCTTTTATTTTAATAACTTTGAACCCTCCGCTATTAATAATGTCATGAACAAAATATAATATTTTAATGAGAACTTTTAATTATAGTTTTATACAAATCTTGATAGAAATATCAACAAAGCATTGTAATTTAAATCTGAATTTCATTAACAATTTCCATACACGATCTTCTTTAACGCGAGAAAAAAATAGCAAGTAGCAAAATAAAACATCCAATGGAGAATTGATTAAGATAAAGAAGTTAATTTTAGGTATTTATTTAGAAAACTTCAACTAAACTTCAAAATATAAATGGTTTTCTTTATCGACTGATATTGAAATGCCAGACGGAAGGAAAAATTTTCATTGTCCCAAAATTCATGTAATGTGACCTAGTTTGGAACAAAGATATAATTTAACTTTCCAGTTTAAAAATTTTTAAACGGAATTTCTGCATATAAGGTCTCAATACAGCTAAAACGAGGAAAGTTATTATTATTTTGATTAAAAATTATGAATGGTGAAAAATATTTAGTTTCTATTACTGTACGAACTACGAAAGTGCTTGCATTAGGTATGCATATTTGCAGTCCTCTCCTCCCGATAATATTTTAAAAACTTCTTTCTTTTAAAACTTTATTTATTTATTTGCATTAAAAGTTTAATAAACAAAGGAAATGGAAATAATAAAAATTCAAAAAGGAAGCAGAATATGAATCAACAATTAACATATAAACAGGCCTGGGTTTACCAGCCAATTTGCTGTAGAAAGCGACCAAATTCGTTCACTCCGCCAATGCGAGGGGAAAAAAAAATTCTCTTTTAATTTAGCAGTGACTTGGCGAAAATGTTTGCTGCTCAGGATAGTTAGTATTCAGACAACTGCTCCTTAATATCCAAGTTTGAATTCACTCTCCTGATCTTTTGTTCCCTTTTTTCTCCCCTTGCGTTCGCCGTTTCATGGTTTCTGTATTTCTTTCATATTTATTTGAAAGAATCACATTGGTTTCATAAGTATTCTTTTTCTTTCATTTGGATTCACTAATAATTTTTTTTTAAAAAATGGTAATTTTCTTAAGCACTATTTCTATGATTACAATGAAACATGTTGGGCTACTCTGAAGGGATCATTTTTTTAATTGTAATTTAATTATATTCTTTTAAGGAAAAATTATTAGCAGCATTTCTGAGTTGATGAGCAGCCACTGAGAAAGAAATAAACGCAAGAGCCTGCAGAAATTGCAGGATTTTTAAAAAATGGTAATTTTTTAAAGCATTATTCCAATGATTACAATGAAACATTTTGGGCCACTCTGAAGCAAAGGTTTATTAATTTTATTTGAATTATATTATTTTGAAGAAAAAATTAGCAGCAGTGCACATTTCTGAGTTGATGAGCTGCCACTGGGAAAGAAGTGAACGCGTGAGCCTGCAGAAATTGCGGGAGCAGTAGAAAATAGACGAACTTCCAAATTGACAAATTTCTCACAGGAAAGTTAAAAATCGCATGAAATTGATACTGATGAACTGAAGATCACAAGCCTTGACTTAAATAATAAAGGTATTTGATTTTGTTACTTTGATACTTTATCAAATCCAACTTCTGAGCAAACCCTTTTTTAAATGAAAAAAGTGCTTTACTATCTCTATGACAATCAAGAAACTTTGACGAACCATTTTTTAAAGAAAAAAGAAATGATCCTATATGCAATCAATAGGATGGAATCATATAATTTTTGTCTTACAACCAACAACCAACAATTTTATTTTTCCTCTCCTATTTCGACAAAATGTCACGAATGAAATTCCTTGTCACGCCACTTATTGTCTACTTATCAATATATAGGATATGAGGTAACAGTTTTAAATTCTTTGGGAAAATTACGGATGTACACCTGAGCGCTTGACCTGAAACGCGTATCCATCAGTGCCATTTCATCCAACGTTCATTGAAATGTGCTTATACAATAATGAATTGCAACGAAATGAAAATAACAAATTGCGGTTTTTGCTTTTTAAAAAAAACTTTAACGAATTGTAAAAAGTGAATAGAAAAAAGTGGGGACACCGCATTCAAGACACAGAAACTAAATAAAAATCGGGATTATTCTCTCTTCGACTTTTATATCTTCGATATTTTCTTTGAAATTGTACATTCCTGAAAATGCGTCTACTCAAAACAAAATGTGTTTCACTCAAAAAATTTACTTAGAAGTTATCCTGTATGATCAAACCTTAATATTTCTATATGTTATATAATTTGTCATTTTCGATTAATATAAATTTTAAAAAAAACCTAAAAAATATCCACCATAATTTTGCGCTGAAGTCATTTGCTTACGGTTATTTTTAAGGAAGTCATTTTCTTACAGTTATTTACGGTTTTCATTGTATTGTTCATTCACTTACGGTTTATAGTAGCTTCGAAGTATTCAGGTTATAATTTCGGAATCTATATTTTAAAGAAAATGATATTAACACCATCTTAAAATTTTTAAAAATTATCTTTTTACCCGAGTACTTTGATTGTCGTATTTTTTTCTCCTTTTATTAATCAAAATTTAAACAAAAACTTTTTTAATTATAGCCACGATAACTCACGTACAGATGTATCAATATCTTCCAGTGGCAGAATAAAAAGCCCGCATCAATACAATCTCAATGGTAGAATGATGAAGAATATCGTTATTTACAGTTATTTACGGTTATTTACGGTTTTCATTTTATTGTTCATTTACTTACGGTTTATAGTAGCTTCGAAGTATTCAGGTTATAATTTCGGAATCTATATTTCAAAGAAAATGATATTAACACCATCTTAAAATTTTTAAAAATTATCTTTTTACCCGAGTACTTTGATTGTCGTACTTTTTTTTCTCCTTTTATTAATCAAAATTTAAACAAAAACTTTTTTAATTATAGCCACGATAACTCACGCACAGATGTATCAATATTTTCCAGTGGCAGAATAAAAAGCCCGCATCAATACAATCTCAATAGTTAAATGCTTATAAAATATTTTCTTTGAATGTGAGCTGAAATGCACGGTCAAATGAATAGAATTATATATATATATATATATATATATATATATATATATATATATATATAACCTTGAGTAGCAAAGCGTATATGCTTTAAAACGTTTTCGAAAACATATTTTGTATTTAGATTCGTAGAATGATGAAGAATATCGTGCATATATATTGATTAAGTAGCTCTTACCCTTGACGGATTTAAAACAAAATTAGACAAAGATCTAAAATTTTGGTGTAAATGACATATGCTATTATACCATGATCATATTCTAAAATGTGATTTAAATCAACATCATATATCAAGATACTTATAGTTAAACTGTTGCATTTTTGAGTTACCGAGTTAATATGCGGTTAAACAGGTCAACAAACAGTCAAAATGTTGACAGATTTATCTAAAATTTTAATTCAGAGCTATTTATCAAATTTTATCCATTTAATTTTTTTAATTATGTTCACCATGTATTTTTAAGGACATGAATGTTTCGTAGATTTAAAAAAAAGTTAATATAGATTTCACTTAAAATTTGATAATAACCCTTTGCATTCAGAAAAATAATTCGATGTATAATTATTCATCTAATACAAGGACTTGTTTATTGCACCAAAAAATAAATATATATAATTATTTTTAAGTTGAATTTCCCTGAAAATAAATAACTTACTAGGGAGTGAAACATAATTTTATTTAAAAATTTTACTTTTCTCTGAGCAATAAATATAGTTTCAATATAGGAAATTTGACATAAAACTCCTAAATTTCATTAGAAAATATTGCATTTCAAAAAAACAAAAGGGTCAGTCAATTTAAAGATTTAAAATATTCTTCCAAAAGAAACAGTAAACTGTTTCCTTTGGAAAAATTGTTTGAGTATTAAAATACTCAAACAATTTTTCGACATTTGTAATATATGTCTGCTTTTAGCTCTCTTAACTTCCCTTTCTCATTGTGTCCAGCACATATGTTTTAGTAAGAATTTAATATTTTGCTTCCAACATAGAGAATATGATTTGATTGTAGTTTGAAATTTAATTAACATTTTAAAAAATAGTGAGAAACAAAATTTCCCTCAGGATTTTTCGTCAAATTATTTGATAAACATAAAATATCTGAGCGACTGAGAACTGAAGCGAACCAACTCACTATCTTCTCTAAAGTGAGTTAGGTATCTTATTTCTTAAATAATGAAATTAAATCGTTTGACAAGTATTACTATGTAGTACAAAGCAGTTAAAAGCTTTTGACTTACTCTGATTTTGAAAGAAAATTTGCTTTCCATTTTAATTATGATGTCTGGTACAGTTAAGCGGAAATTGCGGATAATCTTACTCCTGTTCTTAATTCCTCTGTTAAGGCTTGAATTGATTATTAAACGTTACTTAATACTTAATCCTTGAAAAAGAAGTACAACACTTTTAATAAAATAAGTTATTTTAATAATTATTTTGAACGATCAGCTGTATTATAGAATTAAAACGACTTTTTGTATTTTAAACTTAACCCTCTAAGCACCCAATTATTTTGTTCTAATGGGTTTAAGATTTGAAAAACTAGCTTTTAAAATGAATAAACTGAACTTTTTAAAATTTAACCAAGTGTCTGAAATCTTAAGAATATTTTGCCAGGAGAATTTTTTAAGATTTAATTATTTATTAAATAATATCCTAAATTTATTTTATTAATTTTGGAAAGAATACCTACGATCATGAAAAATCTGCTTTTTAATTGAACAAGGAAAATGAAATAAAGCAAGTTTGGTTCCTTAGAGAATAGAAAAAGAAATCCATGGTAGTATATAAAGTTATTGCGTATCTGATACATTATTTCTAAAGGAAAGGATGAAACTTTTTGAATAAGGGAATTTTGTAACCTCCAAATTCCTCACCAGATTTGAATTCTCATTACAAGTAACGGGATAATATCCAGTGGAATAAATGGAATTTTGGAATCAGCATTTGTTTTGATCCTCTCATATTTTATTTGTTCGTCTTCTGTTCCTTAAAATTTTTAATAAGTCCAAAATATTTTCTTCGTGGTTCCCCCAAAGACTGGTACCCAGGTCTATACTCCCTTTGCTCAACCATCGGTACAATATTGATAATAAGATATAAAAGAAAATTAAGAATCTGAAGAAAACAACAGGAGCTTTTGAGATATAACTTTCTTGCCTCGTGTGCGACAAAACTGCGTCTCATTTATTTCAGATGATTTAAATCCAATGCTAAAGCACCTTTACATATAAAGAGTGATTGAAAATAGTGTAATATTTTACATTAAAAAAAGTAAATAGTCGCACGAAGTTTGAGAGTTCAGGAAACAACTCTTCAGAAGAAAAAAAAGAAAAAAAACATGTCTTTAAGAATACTGCATGTGTTTGATCTTTAATACTTCCTGAATAGGGTTAAGAATGTTTGTTTATCGTTTAATCTTCACAAATTTAAAATATACGCATATTTTCATATCAAAATAAGCAAATATTAAAAGGATAAATAACAATGCAGGTATTTCAGCATTGAAAAAAGGGACATTTCAATTTATCAAATTTTTAGTAAGTCAGCTAGAAAGCCGCACATTTTTTGAAGCCTATTTTTCAAAATTGAAGCACTTTCTTTGAAATCAAAAGTAACTTTTCAATATTTTGGCATTAAAATTAATTACTTTCATAGATTTATGTAAAATGTGCTTAATTTCAGAGGAAGGAACGTTTTGGATAATGCTGCTTACACTTATTGGCTTTCATATGTAACAAATATAAATCTTTTAATTTCTATATGATACATATCCCCGGTATAAAAAATTTTCGTGATTAAAATGTTAAAATCAAATGTTTATTATTATTTACTTACAAAAAATGTAAGTGAAAAGGAAGGTTTCAGTAAGCAGAGATTATTAAAAACTTGAAGCTTACAATTTCTTTTTTAACAGTTACATATCAATGTGTTTATTCTGTCTCATGCCTAAATTAATATCTACATTAAGTTAAGTAACAAATTTAAACATCAGACATTCTATAATTTGATGCACGTGTCTGGCATATCATCTTAGTATAAGTGTTTAATTTTCACCAGATATAGACAATCACTTGAAAAAAAAGTAACAAAAATTAGCATGGGTTCTTCAAAAAACTCAGTGGATGCAAAAGTTTTCTCAGTGTCAGAGTAACCGACTTATATCTGTTATTATCCTCAATGTAGATGTCTGAGTCTTACTTGAGTAGCTAGTCGATCCTATTAATTTGAGTGATAGAAATATTTACAGTTCTTTTAATATTACATTTATTAATAATATTGATAAATAAAATAAATAATTGAAAAATTAATATTGATATCTAATTAGCTGACACTTCTTATATTGGAAGTGCTTTAAATTTTGGTTCAAATGAGAATCCATAAAATATCCGATATGTTTATCTATTTCAAGTAACTTTTGTATTAATATTATAATATTCATGAATAACACTGTATTTAGATTTCTAAACAACCAGAAGTATTCTCCTTCGACTTTTTTTCTTTATTTCCATTTGTGATTTTCTAAATTTTTATTCCATCAATCTGTGCTACATATTTTATCTTATATATCACTTTCTACTTTTATTTAATTCACTGAAAAGATCCATTGTCAACCCCTCTTGCCTTTTTGATAAATGTTCTATCATAAAAATTATTGATTTCTGTATACCGGACCTAGCTTTAAAAATTGTGAACCATTTTTTAATTCAGTTTATTGAATGTTACACGTAAATATTAGAGTGCTCCATAAGTTCCTTTCCTTTTTTTAATACAAAATGAATACGCGATATTTTTTTGTTTAATGTCGATTTATTGCTTTATATATGAACCGTTCTGCTCTATCACCTTCTTCCGTTTTTCAGTATGCCTCATTATTGCCTCTTCCCAAAATTGTTGGGGCTTATTTACAAAATATTAATAGAGGTGCTATTTCATTTCCCTTACCGTTTGGAACCCTTTATCATTGAGAGAATTTTTTAATGACAGGTTATAAGTAATTGTCGGATGGAGTAAGATCTGAGGGTGCGGTGGAACGTTTCACACAAACTGTAACCGCTTTTCTCTTTCAGATAATGCAACATAGTTTTGTTGCATTGTCATGATAAAAAAAAAAGTCGCTTCATCTATTCACTAATTCTGGCCAATTTCTGCTATTTTATTGAAATCTGTACATTTCTATAAATTTTGAACGAAATCCCTTCTGAGGAAATTTATCTAACCGGCCTTCCAAATATTAATTAACACAATAACTACGAAAAGAAGAGAGCTAGATGGATAAAATTTGGTATATAGACTTAACATCTAAAGTGTAGATATGTATCAAATTTAGAATTAACCCCGTCAAGACATTGACCGTCTAGTTATAACTTTCACAAGCATATAAACGTCATAACTCAAAAATGCAATGACTTAAATATAGAAAATTTGACATATGATCTTATGATTACAATTGTAGATCAGTCAAATTGTGCTTTTAATTGATTGGAAAAAAGGCGTTTAAAAACACATTCGGTGTGATAAAATATTATTTATATTACACTTTATTCTAATTTTCACTATTTATTTAATTCAGATAGTATTTTATATGATGAAATAAAATAATTAAAATCATTAAATGATCATGATTTTTCTTAAAAACATGTAAAATGTAACATGAAATTTATGTCATTTTCTTTTTGTTTTACTTCTTTAAATTTAAAACAAACTACAATAAGAAGTATTAATGTCGAGTAAACATCAATCATAAATATAATTGCTGTGTATGGCACAATGGACTTGAAGTTAAAAATTGAAACAAGAAATCAAAAATGACGTCAGTACAGATGAGTCTCAAATACCAAAATTGAAAGAGTTCTTATTCTGATTAAATGTATTGAAACTTTCTCAGGGAATTTTTTAAGTATTATTTATATTAAAAAACAAAAATTAGATTCGCATATAAATAACAAAAATAAATCTTTCAAAATTAATGCATTAAATACTGGTTTTAAAAATTACACATAGCGCAAAAGCGATTTTAATAGAAAATGTCTTGAAATAAAAATATCGAAATTGTGTCAGTATTTAACAGGCAATAGTGTCTCTTTATAAAAGCTTCAAATCATTAGATAAGCAAAGTAAAAGATCAGGGCATGCAATTCTGAAACTCGGAATTGCTTTTGAATTTCACTTGATAACTTTCACCAAAAATATTTTTAATCAGCATTTTTCTACTTATAATAGTGTTTGGATTAATGCTGCGAAAGTTATGTTTGGCTGCTACAACCATATGTTTCAAAGCTCATGTCTAATGTTTTTTTTTTTTTTTTAACAGAGAAAAGACAATATAGGAAAATATTTGTTCGCCATACATTCCTGATGCTCATAATCTGTTTCAGAAATTCATCTTTTATTGTAAAAATTGAATCGTTTATAACTCCATCTTTAATTATTTATTCTGAAATTATACGATATATATATATATGTTACGGCCAAAGCCCGAAATCGGCAAATTCGCGAAGTGGCTTGGGACGATCGGCCAAAGTAGGAAGAAAGGAATCAAGAGCGGATTTTTTTACACACTGTTAAAAATGAAATATTTAAATATGAGTGCTTCCGTGTGACGTTTCTTTTTAAGTACAATTGTTTCAGAAACGAGTTCAAATATAAGTGACACCTCTGAGTTAAAAATAAGCTTGTAATATATAAAAATATGATCTCGTGTTATTCTGTTCTCATATTAAAGCCATAATAGAAATTATTCAGTGAACGTATATGCTGTAACAACGTGATAGCATGAAGATTAGATTTGCGCCCTCCAAAATGAACGAATTACACCTTGAGCAAAGGCGTTGCGTATCGTGTATGAATACAAAGGCAAATTGAGTATTCAGTTTTCAATTGCCATTAAGGGTGAACCTTAGTCTTTTTCTGCTCCATGGACCTAATGTTAAAGATCCCAGATCACATTGTCTCCCGAAATATCGCTTCAAAAAATATGAAATTTTTTGTAAAGGCAAATAGCAAATATAAAGGCTAATTAAAACAAACATGAAGGAAAAATAGTTTTGTTATTAATATCATTTGAGGACATTTCTTTGTTGGCACCATCTGTTGAATTTCACCTACAAATGTCCTTATTTATATTTTATACATAAATGTCATAGCATTTATTCACCACAAGTCGCCTTTGGCGACCAGCCGTTTCGCCAGTATTAATGATCGCTAAAATTTTCAAATAATGTAACTTGTTCTCTTAGTAGCTTTTTCAGAAAATATTTTTGAACTTCATATTTTGGTAGTTATATGATTCAGTCATACTTTTATGTAGGCCTTAAACAGTTCTGTTCATTGTACTACTTTCTCTAATGTTCTGTCAATATCCATAAAATTTCTACTTTAAATTAAAGTAGAAATGTTAAATTACAATCAATATAAAAGCTTTTTATATTGAAGCTAACTATGTCTTTTTTTTTTAAATATGAAAATTGAAATCAGAGTCGTTCGGCAGTGAAATTATATGTGCACTGCAGAATAATTTATATAAAACCTTAAAGAATTATTCAAAAAAATATTCTCTGATTCATCGTAAAATTAATTTTTTACTTTCAAAAGATTTAAATGATGCAAATAAAAATATTTTATTTTATTTCAGTCAATAAATAAACTTATGAAAAAATTACGAATTTTAAATTTTACACAGTCCTTTGGTCCAAAGGAATCATATTCTGCCAAATACTCTTGACACTTCAACTTTTAAATCAATAAATAAACGTCCCTATCTTCTGCGATGAATCTGACCAATTTATGAAGTTTTTATGCATCACTTTTAGAACAATCAACATTTTTATAATCAAAGGCCAATCACTGTCGAGAAACCCTGGCAGAAGATTCGCGTATCTTCATTGAGACAATCGGTGAAGTAATCTAAAATCGCCAGTTTTTATAGAAGAGTGACATTGAAATTTCATAAATCAGTCAGTTTTAGTGATTGATTTAGTTGATTGGAGTTCAACAATTTTTATTTAAAATATTGGTATCTCAAGAATATTTTGTTAAATATGATTCAAAGGGCAGAGGACCTATGTAAAAATTTAAAATTCCTGATTCATCGGAGCATTTATTGACTAAAGTTATATTAAATAGAATTATCTAGTTCTTTTAGACCATTTTGTTAGCAAATGTATGCCCCAAATTAGCTGACGGTCGCTGATTAGAATGATTATCCTAATTATATTAAACTATGTTTGCCTTAAGTTAAATTGTTTTATTGAATTAAAAATATAGGTATTGTCAAAGCTCATAGAAAACTTTTCCTACTTTTACTTTTCAAAAAATATCTTATTTCATTTTTTTTTTTAATTTTATATAGACACTGCCGAAAATTACAATTTTATTTATTAAATTTGCAATAATAGTTGATTTATTTTTTAATTTGAGCTTCTATTAATGTGATGGCAACCCTTTAATGAAAGCTATTTTTTTTTAATTTGACGTGCTCGTGCATATTAAATTTTATTTTTATTTTGAGCGAAATATATTATGGAAAAATATGGCTAAAATATTTCTTTAAAAATTCATTAAAAATCTAAGCATAATTTATAAATTAAAACATTGATATCATTAAAAAGATACTTTTTTGAGCTTTAATTTGATGCAAAAATCGATTTTGTGCTGTAATATTTTCTGGTTATAGCGACAAAACCCCGAAATTACGCTTACTTTTTAATTATTTAAAATTCTAATTAAAAATTTTAAATAATCGCTCCACGGTGCACATTCTCGACATCCAAGGTATATATATGCCAAATTTGGTAACTGTATGTCAAACGGTTTGGACTGTAGAGCACCAACACACACACACATTGAGCTTTATAAGTATAGATTATCACAACGGGCTTTGGCCAAGGATTCCCGGCCACTTCGCGAAATGGCCAGCCAAAGTAGAATATACAATATTAATTGCAAGTATTTCGGACTTTGGCCAAACCTCTTGGCCAGTTCGCGAATTGGCCGTACTTCGGGCTTTGGCCGTAACATATACACACACATACTTCTACTTGGAATTATTAAATAAAGATTTACTATTTTAAAATTTCATCAATAGATGGCAGCACAAAATGCAAGAATTGCTAAAACTGAAATATTTAGATAACTTGCATTTTATGCAACAATTCGTATTTAATTTGATCAAATAGCAACAACAGTTTGATTACACATTCAATGAATGGAAATGATAAAAAAAAATGAGAGCGGGATATGTTTCCGATATAATGTATTTATCATTCAGATTTAATGCTATACAAATGGCTCTCTACTCTGAAGGTTTAGAATTTTTCTTTACATATTTTGATATTATCCCTGTCTGCAGTGGCGGACTCGCCAAGTAGCCTGCTTGCTCAGTTGCAAATGTGCCTCTTACGCATAAGACAATATGGGCTGTTCAAGATTTATATGTGAAACAAGAAAGTGAATTTATATGTAAAACAAGTTTATTGAGCTCTTACTCAACCAAATTAATAGAATGGCAAATAGTTTTGTAACAAACGCACAGCTTCTTCTATATAAATTCGGGGCTGCCACGAGCATTCAGATTTTTATTGCTTTCAGAAGCCCTTTTGATGTGAAAGAAGAAATGATATCCTTCTATACACAAATAGGGCAATCTTCACAAAGAGAGTGTTTTGTGAACGATTACTGATATTTCTTTCAAATTTTTGTAGTTGCATTTTGCTATCATGCAGCAGATAGACTAGTCTCGTAACAAACAAAATCACTTGTTTTCTAAAATGACCGGAATAAAGAGTGAGATGAAAAAAAAATGATGTAATTTGACAATCAAAGGCAAAGGTTGTGAAAATGGAAATTCGCACCCTTTTTTTTTAGATTTATAGACTTCGTGATGTTTATTTGATTTTGATAACATCTTCATAAAAGGTGCAAAGCAGTAACTTGACATTAGAATCCGAAAGTTCTCCTTGCCGAATTACTAGAAATTAATTTTATACCAGAATGGGCCTTCGAGAATGAGGAGGGGGGGGGGGGGTAAAAATGTTCCCATAGAGTTTGTCTTCCATTTGAATATCAAGAAGTCCTACAATCAAAAAGAAATTTATATTAGATATAGAAATGTGCATGTTTTTTTTATTTTATTTTTCAAAAATCAATAATTTAATTTATAGTTACAAAAGCTTTATTACAACCTTACTTATATTTCAACATTTTTGAGAAACATTTTTAAGTTTTCATCGTATATCAATAAGTTAAAATGTATTTACATATTATTACTCGACGGAATTCCAATGCTCCCTAAAAAACTCTTTAAGTAATTGTTTTAATGTAAATAATCAATTTATATAAAATAAAATTATACAAAAATCTTCCTACCATCTGTAACATTATTTTTAATTAAAATGAGAATGCCTTGTAGTTTCTCGAAAAACTGCATATTGTCCCACACGATTTTTTTTAAACTGCAGAAAACTAATCTTTCTCATTATATTTTATTATTTTTAAAAGAATAAAGCAAAACTTTGTTAAGCATTTGAGCTGCAACCTAAATATGTGTTTACAACATGGAATATCAAAGTAGCCATTTTCAGTAATGAGTTTCAACCTTCATCGATCAGTAAAAGCAAGTAATCACGCTTTTGAATCAATTTTTAAGTAAAAGGAATTCTCAAAACAATTTTCAAATTAAAGAAGTAATTCTGAGAATAATAAATTAAAAGAAATCTTATTTAAATATCCCTCTTGCTCATGTTTTGGTTTCTTTTAATTCTGTTTGCTAAATAAATCTTGACCGCAATCATGTTATTTGAAGACTCAGTACTAAGCATACAGGAAAGAAAATATAGGTTTTTTTTTTTTTTACAGTTTAATAAAAAAAAAATTAACCACTTAATTAATCGTTGATAAACCTTATCTAAATAATTCTTTATACTACACAGTATCTGTAAAAAAAAATTTCGGAAAATCTATTTCTTAGTTTGGATTTCTTCAGAAAACATACTGTTCGTTTTAGAATTCCACGATTAGCAATTTTCGATGATTGTACTTCGTTAAGGGTTGGTACGCAGAAACATTAGCAGTTATTACGCCTCCTAATTTCGTGAATAATTTGATTTCACCCTATCGCTAAATGTAAACATATCTTCCTTTCATCTTTTCCCTCATCCCTTTTTTTAATGAAGACGTGAAAGACGCCTTCTGACGTGAAGAGGGCTGACGAATCAGAGAGTAGCAGCAAAAACTGCCGTTTCAGTTCAATTTCATTTATATAGACTTATTTACTAGCTTATCCACTCGACGGTCCCTAGAATGACAATATCACCGATTAATATGAATAAATTATTCAATAATTGTAGCAGAAGTTTCACTTAAAACTCCTTTATTTTTCAATATTTTTATTAAAAAAATTTCAGATACAACTATCAAATCTGAACAGATGATATAGGGTACGCGATTCAAATGTTGAGTTATTTCATAACAATATATGATGAATGTCCAACGCGCATGCAAATTAAAACTTTATAATAACATATTTTTATATGAAAATTACTGATACACAAAATATTAATAATTTAAATAAAATCCTAATTATGCTATGCAAAATCCTTGCTGTATACATTATTATTTTTAAATAAAAGAAGATTGGCATTTGCACTAAATGATTTTTAAATCACGTGGTTTCTTAGGAAAATTAGAGATATCAAAAAATTTTTAAAAATTGACGAAAGCTAATTTTTCTACAAGTTATAAACAATTTATTAAAAAATGATATATTATTTTTATAAATATTAAGAATGACAAATAAATAAATGATTTAAAATATGTATAACATTTTCATTCACCAGGAAAGGGCGCTAAAAAAAAATAATCGGTTCTGTATTTTCATGCATGATTTTTAAATGGAAACGAAGTTCTTTATTAATAAAAGATTAACTTATTCAATTAACCAATTAACTGCCACGAAATCTTACTAAAACATTCCTTACGCTTTTTAATATTTGTAAGCAAAATTTGGAAAAAAGAAATCTATTCATTAGTTTAGATTACTATAGCTTACATGCAATTTATGAGTTTCTCTTCAATTCTGTTGAAGTGCAAGGAAACTTTTAGAGCACCCAACACATAGCCGGGATTGGTAAATTCAAATTTCCATTTATTTGGACAAAACCTGCCGGATATTTAAAATAACTATAAAGTTATTTGTTCATGGATACATAAATATTTTTGTAGCTGAGAGCAAAAACTCGAATTTGGCGAATGTGAAAATAGCATTCACATGAATCAAAATTCATTCTCAGAACTACAAATATAGTTTTGCAATTTTGCAGTCAACAGGCTGTTTCTTTTGATAAATGAAGTGTTTCAACTAAGCGTCAATAATTCATTTCTTAAAAATGTCGATTTAAAAAAAAACTTTCTTCAAAAACATTAATCATATTTGTTCAAATGTCATCAATGTGTAGAATTTTAAAAAAAAATTCGATGCGTCTGATTATTTTTTTTAATTCTCCCACTAATATAAACAAAATTCCGATTACCTTAAAATCGATGTGCGTGTTAAGTGGGTGACAATCCAATAGCACACGAATATTTTTTGCTACATTACTGATTACAAACACCAGGATCGGCCATCTGAGGGTTGCGGCGGATGCTAAACAACGGGGACCGAACATGATCAAGATCT
The DNA here is from genome assembly GCA_026543865.1 of Argiope aurantia. Taxonomy (NCBI): domain Eukaryota; kingdom Metazoa; phylum Arthropoda; class Arachnida; order Araneae; family Araneidae; genus Argiope; species Argiope aurantia. The sequence continues at coordinate 34,111 of JAPMOR010060681.1, read as the reverse complement.
AAAATAAAATTCTGAATGGTAATAGCGGGATGGAAAGAAGAGAGGAAGAAATTTAAGTGGAACAATAGATGGGTTTTGAAATATATGAAGTTTATAGATAAATTACAATTTGCAAGTGTGCAACATATTATAAAGTACGGTCATTTACTTCACTTACTAGGTTAAATTGCATATATTACTTTGATAATTCATACTATAAAATGTTTAATATTGTTAGATCTAATCATGTCCATGCCAAGGAAGAATCCCTCCAAGTATCCAGACTCTGTTTCAAAAAAGAAAATTAGCAGAAAAGAAAGAAGAAAAGTTAAATTTCAAAAAGTCACGAGTAGATCTGTTTTCTTGTCTACAAAGTAATTCTGACAATGAAATTGCTTCGACTTCAGAAGTTACAATTCAAGCTTCAACAGGCGAAAAAAGTTCCGCACAAACTACACAATCTCGCTATGAAAGTGTACTTTGAACTGTGAAAGTGTACAATGAACTGTGAAAATCTTTGAAAAACCGTATGTTTATACAAATATGTTTGAACCAGAAATGAACGATAAAATGACAATAATAAATACGATCAAGTGTATACAAGCTATTCAGGTTTATGATCAAGCATTATAATTGATAAGTTTAAAATATTTTGTGCCAAGAACAGATCTGTACAACACACAGCAGTTTTTGCTAAGAATGCTGAAGGTAGATCATTTTCCACTATGTGTTATTTAAAAAAATAAAAAATGGCCAAATGGTGAAACCCAGCTTTGCAGCTGGTTAATTTACTTGAAAACGCAAGACTCAGTATTTTGTTATAAATTAATTCCCGAAATAAGAGGAAATGAACAATCTACACGATTTATAGGTGGTTCTAATAAAAGAAAAAAAGCTGTCAATTTTAATTCAAGATCATTAGCATTTTATATGTTACTTTAATTCATTTATTGATAGGAAAGAATTACTAAAACAACTAATTTATTGTTCGACTATTCATAAAACAAATCAAGATAATATAAATAAGGAAATGGTACGACTTAAATTATTATTTGAAAGAAATGTGGATGTCATTCTATTTTTAGCATGCAATAATCTTCTACTTCGAGGAAACCATGAAATAACAGGAACGCCTAATAATGTTATTAGTCGAATTTAATTTAGTCGAATTATTAAGTAAATACGACTCTGTGCTTATGAATCATATAAACAGAATTAAAAAAATATTCCCAGAATAGAATTGTGCATGATTTAGCACATACATCACAAGAACAAATTATTCTCCCGCTAGAGAATGAGCAAAATTAGAGACGATACAAAAGCAGCCACGTATTACAATATCCAAGTGGATTCTACTTCTGATATTTCCCATAAAAAACAAACTTCGATCTTTATTAGGCATGTAAATTTTAAAAAGAAAAGATTAAGCATAATTGAGTCATTTATAGAGTTTATTGAAGTAACTGGAGAAGGACTATCAAAAGCTCTATTTGAAATATTAATTGAGCTTAATTTAGATATCATAGTTTGTAATAGACAGGCATACGACAACGGTAGCAACATGAAAGGGAAATACAAATATTACAATCTAGAATAATTGCTCTAACCCCTCATCCAATTTATGTTCCTTGTCTATCAGTTAATTTATTAATTAGTGCTGCTGCTTCCAGCAATATATATTGTATTTTTTTTTTCTTTTTCTTCTGGATATTGCAATGTTTATATTGCTTATTTTCTGCATCTACAAAAAGATGAGAAATTCTACAAAAGCATTTAAACATTACTTTTAAATCCTTATGCGACACTCGTTGGGAAGCCAAAATAGATTCTTTTAAAGCAGTGTATATACAGTTGGAACAAACTTGTAATGAATTTATTCATGCAAATAACAATAATACAGCGGTCTATTGGATTCAATTCAAGCAATGACATTTATTTTATGTTTAATAGTATGGTTTACAATATTGTTCAAAATTAGCACTATCAATAAACTATTTCAACAGTTGTTCTCGACTGGGTTTTTAATTTAGTCAGTAATATTAAAACTAAAATCCAAAATTTAAGAACAAAATTTAATACATTTTATCACATTAGCAAAAGTGTTAGTGTGTGAATATGTCAGAACATTTTCTTGAAAAACGCATTCGAAAAAGAATATTATATATTTCGGAACAGCAGAAGATGAAATTATAGAGAACACGATTGAGGAATTTAGATGTTATTTTTTAATTCTTTAACTGCTACTGTTATTGTATAGGTAGAAAAGTATATAAAATTAATCACTAATATAAAAACTTTAAAAAAAAACATAAATTAGAAAAATGTTTAAAAAACTTTGTAACATTTTCCAAATAACTGTTTTGCTACAGGATTTGATTTTGAATGAAGGGGATGTAAATGTTCAACACATTTGTAATGCATACTAAATAATAATTAATAATGATTTATTTCTAAATGTATTAACTGCGTTAAAACTTTTTTCTTTTGAATTGCAGTTACTACAGCAAGTGCTGAGCGCTCTTTCAGCAAATTAAAATTAATAAAGAATTGCCTTCGGTCAAGCATGTGTGCTTAACGCTTACATGCACTTACTATACCACTTATCGAAAAAGAAATTGCAAAAAATTGTAATTTTCCTGAAGTAATTAATAGCAAAAACAAAATCACCCATTAAATAAACATGCAATAGTAATATGTGTTTTCATGTTTTGTTTTTCTTACTTTGAAAAAACGTAATGGTCCCAAAAGGTTTCTTGCATTCGGGCCGCTTCATAGAGAAGCCCAGTTCTGACAAATAGAATTTCCACTTTTTTAAATATACTTTTTTACAATTTCAGAACCAATGCCTCATATATTTGTGTTCTTCTGATAGATATTCCCTCGGCGCATCTACGTTATAATTAATAAAGAAATTGAAAACCATAAAAATATTGACTGATAGCATTAATACCTTTACTGTCACATTCTCTAAAAAAATACTTTAAAATATTAATATAATGTATAGAGAAAATTTTACGAAGAATGATAAATAATTTGAAAAGTGATTTTTTTTTTACCATTTAGTGTTCTCATATACTAATAAATCCTACTTTATTTAAAATGCGAAAAATTATTTGATAAAAATAATAAAATATTTCTCCCATGACTACATGCGGAATTCGAGCATGAAGTTTGGGCTCCAAATATGGATACAAAGTCTCAGTACCGAGACATGCCTCATACAATTATTATGCATTTTAAACCATGCACGGCTGCAACAAGCAGAGAAAAGCCCTTTCCTTTTGAAAAATAAAGTGTTTTCTCCTGCGTTTTCTTATATATTTAAACAAACAAAAACTGTTCAAATAACTGTTTTTCTTATATATTTAAAGAGAAACGGTTCATATTCTTGAAAATATTGAGCCTGATCTCTAAGCATCTGTCCGTCATTGTATACAAAGTGCACTTCATAAAAAGATTTTTTTTGTTTGTTTTGTTTTTTGCACCAGTGTTAATATTCTGTCTCACATCTGTAAATAGTTCATACATGTAATTTTAATGTTAGTTCATAATCATCAGCTGCAATTATGAATCATGCACTATTTTCACAGAAACCTGTACATAAGTTTGCATTTGCCCATTTATACTGAATTGCATAACACTCTAGTGAAAATAAAAATACATAGTATAGAGTTAAAAAGCATGCTTGAAAAATTCATTCCTTCAAATACTCATATGTATAAACTTTTTTAAAGAAAGCACACAAAAAAAGCATCTTTAAAAAAAATGTATGCAAGTAAAATTTTTTATTGTACTAAATTATCATTAAAAAAAGTTGAAGTATTGACTATTAATGAAATCTGATGAATAAAATTCCTATTTTTAGAAATTTTTTACAATATCAAATTATGCGTTGCTATGATTTGCTGATGAAGCTCAAAATGCCAGTTGCCGAGTTGCAAACTTTTAAAAAAGATGCAACATAATGGTACATACATACATCAAAGGCCTCAAAAGAATTATATCAAATTAATATATTAGCTAGTGAAAGATTAAAAAATTTTATTTGGTGTTCTTTTCAGCTTATTCTGCTTTTATTTGATGCAATTCTCAACAGCAATTTTACTATGAATCATTTTTGGATTACCACAGTTAAATGAATTATCTTTAATGCTAGGTGGTATTCTTGGATTATTTGATAATGACAGAGTTCCTAGGTATAATTAAAGTATACTTGTAAATATTAGTCAGCATGTATCCGATAACTGTTCAAAATAATATAATATTCATTAATCCATCATGTATGAATCCATCAGGAAGAAAGATATCAATCTAGAATGTTCAAATTTCATTTCACTATATATTACAACATTCTATTCTAATCCATGGTATAGACATCTAACATCTATGAATAGCTATGCGTTTTCTTTTAATTTTTCAAAACATTCTATTCTATTTCAATTTTATGATAAATTGTAAACTAAATTTCTTTAATAACATCTCTGTTTAAATTCGAAAAAAAAGAGTCGATAACTTCTTTCACTATTAAATAAAAATTTCGAAAAAAAAAGTTGATTCATGTAGGAAGCACTTTTAAGAAAAGGGGGGGGGGCTTCATTAGTAAGTAAATTTAATAGTGAATTTCAGGAGAATTTATATAAAAAAAATTTACAAAAGCATTAGTGTTCCCTCCCCTTATAAAAACTTAATTGATTTACAGATAATGTAACATTTACTTTCTTCTATTGAGAGATACAAATTATTGTACGGATTACCACACATATTTGAAACTTCTTCCAATTTTACAAATGTTTCATGATCAATTACATGCCTTCATGGTAGGATTAAAAATTAAAAAATGATTAAATTACAATTTATTTAATTTTGGTTTTAACAAATTGAGATGTTACTCATGATTCTGAGGATTTTAATCTGTTCTAAAATGTGTGAATTATTCGACAGAAGAGTTCTATGTTTTTAGCTTTCAAGATAAATATCAGTAATATCTTATGTTATCTGGCAATGCTAAATACTGCTAAAAGTCTGTCTAACAAATAATCATTAAATTTCATATTGTAACACGATCAGATATTGTATCACGAGACTTTTGTTCTTATCTACTGTTTTCTTTTATCTTTTATAAACGAGTTATAAAAATTTCTAATTATATTTTAATTAGTGTAAGTCTGAATGCATTACGAATTTTTTTTTATTTAAATAAATGATAAATTTATATTTAAAAATATACCTGAAATGAAAAATCTAAGAATTCTTGAATATTAAAATAAGCATCTGAATAATTTTGCAAAATAGTTTAAACATATCACAATAATTACGACACAGAAAGCTTTCAAAAGCCTTCCTTATTGCAATATTTTTATTACACTTCATGAAAAAAAAATATATATTTTTAATCTTTTTTCTCCAAAATTTTTTTTGACACTTTCATTCATTTTTCTCAGTTAAATTCCCATTTGACATAATTCGTTATACACTGTTTACAAATATAATTCCTGATTAAACACAAACATGAAATATTAATTAATGTTCAAGATACAACATCACATTTTTCGATTTATTCATTTTAGGCAGTTAATTCTTGAAAGTTTCATAAATTGTTCAATAATGCAATCACAAAACTTTTAAGTACATAATTATTGCTTTGAAACAAACTTTACAACATTTCTCATTTGAGCTTCCCCTCACTAATTTTACAAAAATAAGTTTGCTTATTAATTTTTAATATTTCACATAAAAGAAACAAAGGAAACAGTAGCATCTCACGATGATTGACAATAACAGATAAAATTACCTAACCTGAAAAAGTACTTGAGTTAGTTTACATATATTGATTAAATGTTGTAATATAAGAACTGAAATACCTAATAATAGTGCAAAACTTGGCATCGATACTAAATATTTATTTAATGCTATAGCAGCATTAAGAACTGAAAGTATAATTTTGATACTTATTGATAATATTATACTTAATAAGATTTGAAAGTATAAAAGCTGGGATTATACAAAAAAGAGAAAATACACATTTCAATACTCATCATTTTACCACATTTGATATTTATGTTGTTTTATGATTTTGAACATATTTATAAAATAGCTCTTCAAAGATATTGCTTAATGCATCTGAAGGAATTGTTTTCCAAAATTTGACAATTTCATGAAGCATGAAATGAAGCTATTAAATATGAAACATGTAACCAGAAGGATTTAAAAAATATAATCTGGTAAGTTTTAATAGAAAGGCACAATGCAAACATTTCTTACATTCCTGCATAATTAAATACAAATCTATAAAGAAAAACAATGAATGAGACAAGACAAAAAAAATTAAAGAAAATATGTGATTGCCTTTAAAAATGATCCTAATTGTATTTAAAATTTTATAACTCTTCCTAATTTAATATACCCTACTTTTGTACATTATGTTAATAATATTAATGGTATGCTTGCACACCAACTGCAGCTGCATGAGCAAGAAGAGCCTTTACAGCCAACTGTGTTTCTAAAAGTAATTTTACTTCGTCCATCCAGTCTTTAGCAACAATTCTTGGTTCACCTTTCAACTGATTTGCATAACGAAGAGCTTGCTCCAAGTCATTGATTTTGAGACAGTATGACACTCTACTAAGTATGTCAAATGTATCCCATTCGGAGGGATCAACAGCAACTTTACCTTCCAGCTCTTCTTTTGGTATAGATACAGCATCTACTATGAGAAAAGATTGCAGGTATGACAGGAAATAGCGATATAAGCTGTCATTATTTTCATCAACCAATGCAACTTTTCTGCATACTCTTTTCACATCTTGAAATCGCTCTTTGAGAACCTCATTATTATAGACACCTCTGTTGACAGCTTCAGTGGGTATGCCAGCTATAACAGCATTAATGAATTCACTTTCTTCATCAGCAGCAATTTTCACAGCTGCTATATCTTTTCCTAATGGGGATGGATTACCAGCATTATCAGCAGATATTTTATGACTCATTGCTTGGCATGCAAGCCAAAGTGCTTGTGCTTTTTTCGAAGCCTTGTCAAATTCACTCTTAGCTTTTAAGAAAGCCAAAATTCCTTTCAAACGGGACATATTTCCCGACATTTCAGATATAAAAACTCCTTTCTGATGTAGAAGTTTTTCTTCAAGGTCTAAAGAAAATTTTCTTTCCAATTCTTGTTCTTGCACTTTTAGCACTTCTTGAATGTGATCTGCATGAGCAGCAGCCTGTCTTCGGAGTTGTTGTCTCAATTCATTTTCAAATTCTTCTTTTAAATGTGCAACCTAAAATAATTTATCGTATTTTTAAAAAATAAAACTAAAGGTACTATTTACACAAAAAATAATTTTATATGCTTTAACTTTCCGGTATAAACATTATCCTAAATAATAGTATCGCTTCACAAGCTGTTAAAAGGCTTGATAAAAACTTTAATAATGGAGTAAGTTATTTATATTGCATTAAGACTACTGAATTTCCTTCAATGTTGAATTCTAAATATATGCATTTTCCTTAAATTACAAGTGACAAAGTTATGAAGTGTATGTACAAAGGGTATTTATAATCAGACCAGACATTTCAGAAATTCAAGGTTATTAAAATTAAAGTTATAATAATTTACCAAATTTAATTTTGGAAATTAAAACTAAGCCATAAAACCTAACTGGCATTTCTCAGAATTTAAATTGCAACTTTACTACAATTTTGAAAAGAACTCAGCATTTATCACATAATTAAATACATAAATAAAGCATAATAAACGTTTCATAGCATTGATTCATTAATTAACTCAACATGCAAATAAAACAGAGTGATGTGTAGAATAAACACTTCTATATAATACTGTTTATATTCGTTAATTTTTATAATGATGCAGCATTTATTAATGATGTACTATTAATCATGTACTATTATTCATGATGCTGAACTATTATTCATAAACACTAATTTTTTTATAGAAATAGCTTACACGATCTGCAATTGCACTTTCTAAATCAACACTTCTCCGTTCAAGTTCAGCTTCTATTTTTGAATCAGCAAATCTTTCATCCTTCAATTTTTGAAGACGTACTGCCTCATCAACTCTTATTTTCTCAGTAACCTGATTCAAAAAATATTAAATTATCAACAAACAATAACAAATACACAGTTACATAAAAAAGCATATACGCAATTATAAAATTAATGAAACCTGTTGTTTCGCCAGCTGTTTTTGTAACTGCTCAATTCTTCTATGGGCATGTGCAATCAGGAGGTTAAGATCACTCTCAGAAAATGGTTTATCTAAAATGATAAATTTTTACAAATTCTTCATCAAAAGAGTATCAAAATCTTTAAAACACAAACTTTAGAAAAAATATCGACAAAATTAAATGTTAATTATCTACACGAAGGTGGAAAAAAAATTAAATCATGAGGTAACTGTAAAAAAATATCCGAGTAAGTCTCGAAAATATCGTCACAAAAATAACTTAAAAGTTCAAACAAAAAGGCCTTGAAAATTTGGAAAGAAATGCTGGATGGAATTAATGCTTCGAAAGATAAAACTGATTTCAAAAGATACGATTTTAATATATCAATTTAAAAATTTAAGTTCACATTAATTATCTCATTAATTAAATATAATTTGCTTTTCTATGGGATATGAATATGCAATAAATAAAAAGGTGATAGTATCTTATAAATATATGTTATCACAGTATCAACAATTTTCATAATTTCATATCATTTAATTACAAAAAAATATCGCATAAGAATAACTGCATTACAATCGGAATGTCAGAAAGATCCCATCAATTTCTCGATACTAATATAATGGATTTATATAATTTTTAAATAAAAAATTGATACCAACTGCAATAATTAATATCTGCACTTAATACTACCCTACAACTTGTATATTTAATATAATAATTGGTTTTAAACAAAAAATTTAATTAAAAAGATTTGCCTGGTTCCAATAATTTTTGCAACTAATTAATCTGAATATGTATACCGGAATATGGAACTTATAGTTCATAAACAATATATTTCTTACAAATTAAATTTTACGAAGAAAAATTAAATATTAAAAAATAGTGATATACTTTTATTACTATGATGGTATTCAATATCTATAAATATCGCACACAAAACATTTATACATGCTACAAACCTTTACCACCATGCACGTAATTAGGTAAAACAATCTGCAATTCTTTCTGAAATTGTTCTTTGCTTGCATTAACTAAATTTTGATATTCTGTTGCTGTTTTCGCTTCTGTTTCCACAGATGTAACCTAGAACAAAGCATGGCTTAGAAAAAGCACTTAAAACAAATCGCAATATTTTGTATAATTGATTATTTTCTACAGCTACCTACAAAATAATACTTCCAACAAATCAAAATGTTATGCTTGTAAATTATGCCCCGAACACAATTTGATTTTGATGCTATAATCAGAAAAATCTCTCGGCTCAGAATTCGATTTTATATAGAATTAAAATTTTACAAAAATTTCTAATTTCATAAATTCCAATGCATAATCTGAAATTGTAAGCAAACAATACTTTTAAGCATACAATGAAATTTTCAGATTTATATAATACATTGAACAATAATTACATTTCATACGGAAATTCTTAATTTTTACACATGAATTGGAAATGTTAACAGAAGTTTTTGTGAGTCTCGCCATTCTATAGAAACTTTATTTGAAAATTATGATTGCTATTAAAATTACGGTTTCTCCAATAAAATTTCTCAAAAATTAATAGTCCATATGCATTACATCAATTTGGATAAAAACTGGAACTCCAAAGACAATTCTAAATCTAACAAACTATAGAATTATTCGAAATCAAATAGAATATAAACAATTTTTTGAAAGCAGAAGGCAGTTTCGAAGACAGAAAGACACTTTGAATTTTTAAGTTCGTTTTATTTCCATTCCGGGAGGCACAAGCAGCACGGACAAAGCACGTCCGCTCTCAGTGCGATACAAAAGCAAATTAGCCTAAATGAGAGGGAAAATATTTTTCACAGTGCTTATATACAATGAGATTTTGATAGGGAGTTCTCTACATGCGTCAACCCAGGCAAAGGAATCATAGGGATCGTTTAGAGGAATTTGTTTAGTTCAGCCATTTTTTATCCCTTTACTCGGTGCGTGATGAATTTATTAAATAGATAAAGTGGAATGGGACCAGGAAATAAGAGAATATTTTAGAATGAAGTTAATATGTGCTGAATTGAGCTACAAATTACGAAATTAAATAAATTTAAATTAGTTATATATATATATATAATGAAAATGACTAACCAGATAAGTTATAATCCTAACAGTTTATAGTATTAATATAAAAAAAATTACAATGATAATCAATATTATGAGTTTCAAATTAATTCCTGCTGATGAAGATATGTGATTAATTATAATGTTTCACTGACAACAAAACATTAAAGAAATTCAGCATTTTTTAATTTTTTTTTTCCCTTCCAACATTTGAAATAAAGTTTCTCTTCCGAAACGAGTAACATTTACTGAGCCAGTACTAACTATATATAAAGCTACCCCAGTGAAAGATAAACTGCTGCATGAAAATCGATAGATCGTGGGACATACAATATTTTCTAGAAACTTTCTGATGAAAGTAAAAATCATTATTTGTAAAGAAATGAGTATTATTATATGAAGTTCAACAAGTACCTATATATGTATGCAATAACCATCTTAAGCTACAAGCTAAAGCAAACCAAATATTTCCCTGATACATTGCCAGTTAAAATAATTTATATAAAACTATTTATCATTTAAAATAAAGAAAAACACAAAAAAGTCGATCGATCGATTAAATGCAAAACTAAATAAACTAAAATGTAACTAAAAAATCCTATATAATTAATATACAAGAATAAATTATCATATGGTGGATCTCCTAGTAAAAATCCATCTTCTGAAGTACAATGTGATTTAGAAAAATTAAATATTATGTAAACATTCAAAACTTTAAATTCAAAACTTAACATAAATACACGAGTAAAATATGCATTTTTTTAAAAAATCGACCAATTGCTGGTTAAAATCCGATTATTGACTATAATATAAAAAAATAAACATAAAATTACTTCGATTATAAAAGCTACTAAGATTAATGCTCTATACCCACACTGCAAAAGCAGAGCGTTGAATACAAATTGCTCATGTTTTAAAATTTCTTTTTTGCAAAATACTAATGAAAATAAACTGTTTTTGACATCATTTTAAAGCAAAAAAAAAAAGTTTTTACTATAAAGAAAGGATAATTAATTTGAAAATTATTCAAAATATAGTAGTTTGAGCAATTTTAAATTAGAAACATTGTAAAGCAAGCCAACATGAATTTCTTCATCTTGCTGGAAAAATTCTCATTTTCTGAAAATAAAAGATGCGAGATGACACTTCATCTGATTTTGAGATTTGCATTAAGAATTTTTTTTTTTTTCATTTTTTTTAAAACAGATTTTTATGCACTCGCTGCAAATGATGATCTTTTTATCTTTAAATATATTCAGAAATATGATATATGTTTTAATTATTTTAATTTTCTACTTAAATTTTAAGGTACAAGTAAATAATTAAAACATTTAATAAGAATTGCAGCATGACCCAAAGAATAAGAGGTCTTTGATTATGTGCTTGAAATCTTTTACAAAAAGCTAATGTTAATATGCAATATAGGATCAAATAAACTCCCATACGCATAAAAAAAATTAAGATGCAGAATATGCAATAATCGATTGCATACTGTATATTTGTTTGACATGAAATCAGACACTGACAAATCGACAATTTCTGTAAATCTAGTGCTAAATGAATTCAAGATGACAATTTAAGCAAACAAGCAAAGAATCTGCTTGTTTACAAAAAAAATTATGGATGTTAACCTAATTACTTCAGCCTGTGCATTTTTCAATTGATTTTCCACCTTAGAAAGAGTTTCTTCAGCATTTCTGATTAATGGATTCTTCCTATCTTGAGCTGCAAGCTTCTTCATATTGATTTTTAGCTTTTCCATGAGAACTCTGAAATTAAAATGTCAAGGATTAGTATTAAGAAACAGAAAAATTAATACATCATAGTATTTTCTATCATATTACCATAAGAGTATCATATAACCTGTGCTAGTTTCATATAATGCTGAGTCCTAATTCAATGTGATGCAAAAAATTTAGCATGCCAAACATACAAAAAAAAAATCATATGATTAAATTAAGTTTTTGTTAACAAGAATTAATTTCATTTTTCAACTAAAAAAACTTAAAGCATAATAATAAAATAAGAATATTTTTTTTAATCAGATTATTTAGATTATTCACAATGTCACAAATCCGAGGTTCCAATCCATTTAAGTCGAATCTTAAAGTAAATATTAGAAAATCATTTATTTGCACATAGCATCAACAAATTTCAAGCTAACAAACTTCAAGGGTACTAACAAAACAAAAGCTGGACTGTATGCATTATTCTGTTTAATAGTTTTTGTTAAATGTCCAAAATATTTAGTTTGAAGTTATGTATATATATATCTTATTTTAAATGAAGTGAACTTTTAAAATTGATTTTCATTGGCACTAAAATATATAAATTTACTGAATTTTAAGAATTATTTAATCTGTTACATCCTAAATAAATCAACCAGCAACACTAAGTTGTATTTTTGCATCAATGGATAACTTTCGGTACAAAATAACCTCAGGGAAGGGAAAAATAATGCTTTTAATTGATTAAAATAATTCAATATCTGCATCAAGGTTCAATCTACTGTTAGAACAATACTCTTTATGCCCATGTGAACATTGTCAGAAAAAAGCAATATAAGCAATATATTACAGAGATATAACCCTTGGATAAAAGTATTACATTCAGGTACTTTCAGGATATAAAGGGTTAATTTTTTTAAATGGAAGTGAAAATAGCAGATTTTAAAAAACGAAATTAATATGTCTGCACAAGAGGAACAGGTTACTGCAAATAAACATCAAATACCTGGTTTCTGATGCTTTTTGTTCAGCCGACTTCAAAGCATCACTTTTATCAGAACCAGCTTTTTTCACTTCTTTAAATACAATATCACGATCTTTGCCCTAAAATTACCAAAAAATCGTCAAGATACAAATACTAAATTTCTGCAATGATTCCTATAAACTATGAATCAACAAATGAAGGAAAATAACACAATTGTTCAGTTAGATAATAAGAGGAGACGTGAGTTTTTAATAATACCATATCAAAAATTCTAGAGAATTTGGTAAAACTATTTTTAAATCACTTTTTATAAATTGTAAAATTTATATAAAATCAAAAAATTTTATAAACAACAAGCACACATGAAATGAAAAAGAAGTAAGAATGCACATACTTGCATTAACACAGGAAAAAGCATATTTTAATGAATCATTCTTACACAAAAATTTCAATAACCTACCTCGGGCAAATCTAAAGCTTCATATAAAGATTTGGTATGTAGTTTAACAGCTTTGACAGCTGTTTCATAGGCAACTTTGGTTTCTTCAGAATTTTTTTCCAATTTTTTTAACATATCCGATACTAAATTTTCACTGGCTACAAAACACAAATAAATAAGCAGGTAAATGAAAAGAATGAATATTATTATTAAATTCCAGGAACAATTTTTATATGAGCTCTACAAGTTAAATTACAGATAAACATTTATAAAAAATAAATTATGGAAAAGAAAAACAAACATGGTTGTTCTGCTTCTTGTTTCTCCACTGATTTAATATTCGGTGCAGTTGATGAAGTCTCCGATATTTTTACAATAGGTTCAGGTATTTTAGAATCTATAATAAAGGAAATTAAACATGCATTTGATAAATATATGTAAGAAACATGCACAGCAAACTGAAAACTGATCAAAAGCAGAAATTTCAGAATATTTTCTATAAAGCGTTGAAACAATTTTTTAAAAACAACATGCATTCCCATTAACCACAGAAATTCTTTCAGTTCACGAAAATTAATAGACTAAGGAAATAAGAAGCTAAAAAATAACTAAACAAAAGCTAATTTTTAACTTTTATAATATATGAGATATGTTTCAATAGCTGCATATATATGTATAAGACTCGCGTTTATAAAAGAAATACGTACAACTATTATTCATTTTATAATTTTCTTACAAATAACAACAATTTCAATAAAAAGTTTCATTAAAAATTGCATGAATAACTTTCTTTTTAATTTTAATAGCATTCCAATTTTGAAGTACATGAAAATTATGGACCAAATTAAAAAGAATTTAGAATATTTAAAACAAATAACATAACAATATATAAAATTAAAGTTGGAAAGCCAATCAGGATTATTAATAATTACAAATGATCAATTTTTTCCCATAAGTGCTTTATATAAAGAATTTTTTTTTAAAAGCTTAACTATACTGATGTTCTGTAAATAAATGAAAATATAAACATAAATGTAAAAAAAAATTGAAAAAAACCTAGATCAGAAACATTGGAAGATGTTAAAAAACAGCCAAACTCATTAAGCGGAACCAGCCTGTTAAAATGAAGTGCAAATTTACAAGCTGCTTTTCATTTTTCAAGTAAAAACTCAAGAAAGAAAGCTTAACAGATAAAACTAAAAAGTTGACTGCCACCACAGAAAAGCAGAACCTAGAAAGCTCATGCTAAACAACCTAAAAATGCTATTTCTGATAAGAGAAACTTCACATTTTATGAGTACTGAAATCACAGAAATCGAAGTAATAAACTGGAAAAAATGGGGGTGGAATAAAAGTAAACATTAGAGCTCATATTTTAAAACGCTTAAAATGAATCTCTATTTTTCACTGACTTTTGTAAAAGTACGATAATTACATAAAAATTGGCCACAAATAAATTTTAAATAATCTGTAAAGTTAAAATTTTAATTACAAAGAGATATTTTTGAAAATCTTCATCAGATGTAGTGAATTTTAAATAAAAATAGATGAAATATTAGAAATTATTTCTTAATATAATACAAGCCAAATTTTTCATATTTTCTGAAAAACATACATCTTCATTTACATCGCAGTTTCCCACCAAGCAGTTCAGTTTCATTAAATATAATGTTTCGAGATTCACAGCTTTACCTATTGGAGTCAGAAGAGTCTATATATTATATATACTATATATAAGTACTATATATACTTTATAAGCATACTATCGTAAATATAACTTTGTAGAATGAAATATTGAAACAAACAGAATTGTTTTAGACACAGGTTACAAATAAAAATCATAAATAAATGGGAGAAAGGGGGAAAAATTTTATGGGGATAGTTAAAAACATAAAGAGTCAAAAGCTGTCAGAAAGACGAATACGTGGGAAATGTTAAAGCATAGAAGAATTGGTTAACAGCCCCAGAAAAAAACTGACATAAAACATGATGCAAATTAATGCAAGACTGGTTGACACTGATAAAACAGTCAACTGGGCGTACAGTCTAAATAAGATCATATGTATCTAGCAAATTTGGAAGAACAAGTGATGCTATGGGTCACAGTAGGAAAATAGGAAAGAGTAAATGTTGTTGGAATAAGTGCATCATTGAGATGGCTAATCAAGTCATAACTATCTAGAAAGTTTCCTATTTGACAATTCTTCTCTACTCTCAGCTAATTGAAGTGGGATTCCCTAAACCATCATTCAATATTTTTTAATCTTTTACTCTGTGATTTTGCAGTGCTTTCTTACACTGGAGAAAGCTTTGAAACAGCAATGCTCTAAACAGACACTTACACGGTGGAGGTAATATAGAAATGGCTCTGTATATACTGGGAGTTCTACAAAAATGGTATTATCCTCTTGGCATCCCACTATATATCTCAAAAATTATATTAAAAATCCATTTTACCAGAAAAAAAATTCAACCTCTATCAACCTCTCAACCAACTATTTCAACTTCATTAGATCTTTAATGAACACTTCCTATAATACTTTGATCTCAATCCAATCCATTAATCACTACTTTCAGACGAACTTAAAAACAATTTCACTTTTTTTAAAAACTCATGTTTTAAATAATTAATGCTTTTCAAAATAATATAATGAAAGTTTTACAGTTCTTACTTGTGGAATTAACTGTTTGACAATTCATATTGCAGTATATTAAAATCCTAACAAATTTTCATAGAATACCTAATCTTAGCAAAAACTAACCAAATCGATCGATCTTAACAGGAGGGAAACAAGGATGAAAAAAATATGGATATTAGTGGAACAGAAAAATGCAGTAAAGTTTATGTAATAGATTGCTATGCATTATTTTTATTTGATCTGAAATTAGAAGAAACTATTTATGATATCATGCACACTCACAAAATATAAAGAACATGTTGTAAATTCTAAAATTTCAAACAGAGCCTCTAATTGTATTTGACGAAAGTGGTATAGTTGTTTCATAGAAAATTAGCACATAATTTAATTCTTTTGAATTATGTATGTAAGTTAAGTTTCATTTGACACCATTTATATATCTAAAATAAACGTTAAAACTAAAGCAACAGTATCTCAACCCCAATAATTCTGACCAATTTCATCAATTTTTATTTTATATGAAAGCTCATCACCCCTTAGATATGCAATCAATTTGAACTGACAGAACTTTTCATTTTTTCGAGAGAGACTGTAAAATAAATCTTCAGCAGAGTACTTTAGCCTCAACAATTGGACCAATTTTTAAACTGCAAATAGATCCAACAATATTATATATTATAGTCCAAATTTCAAGTAGTATTTTAAACCTGTATGTGCTTTAACCAACGTGACATCTCAAGAATATTGTAAATATCAATTGTATGAGATGTATTATGTTTATTTGGAGCAATATTATATTGCATTTGTGAATATGAATCAAAATTAAAAAGACCATCATAGATTGTTGCCAAAGACAGCTAGTGTATTTCATATTTGTTTAAAAAAAAAGGGAGCAATAACATTTATAAAAGAAGGTAATGAAATTACCAAAAATATTTATACACACTCAATTAAAATGTTACACCAGTGCCGATGTTTAAAACTTGCCATTTGTTTTTCATTTAAATCCTAAACCCATATCATGCGTGGTGCAAAATGCATGAGAAACTGCAGCAAAAAATAAATAGTTCCAGTTAATATGAAAAGATTAATATCTTCCTTTCATTATGCTTTCTCAATGAGATTTAATCTATCAGACCATATATTAAGAGCATAAAATTGACAGCACAATGAAACCAATATAAATAAAAGAAATAATTTTTTGAAATGCATATGGATACTCATGAAATTCTATAAACATGGAAGGAACAACACAACACAAAAATATAAAAACAACACGTATGTCGCTAAATATGAAGAAATTCCAAAAGCAGACAATACTTCAGATAAAATTAAAATGTGCACGTATATAAATTGATATAGATGAGATTATCAAGTAAATAAAATCTTTTTTTAATACTTATTAGGATTTCAAGACCATAATGGTATAAACTCACTGCTGTTCTGAACTGGGCTCTCTTTGGATTTAGTGTCAACAGATTTTTGAACCTAAAAGAAAAAGATCCATTTCAATACTAATTATGCTGATTAACTGAAGCGTCATGAAGAAACTGGACATGCTGATTAATTAAACAAAGCACTGGTTCTTAATTTAAATTTTCGCAGAAATATAATATTCAATTTTTATTTAACAGATATGCCTACTGTTGAGGGTATTAAAAAGTATTAAAAACTGATGTTTGCCATCTGAATAAATAGAAAAATACCAGCAAGAAAATAAATTTCTATGGATAAAAAACTACAATAAAAACACAATTTATACTTAAATTTTTTTCTTCTTTGAACATCTTCATTCTTAGCCATATCATAAGTGTTACTGTCGAACATAAACCTTTACTTTCAAATAAGGCAGATGTAATATTGTGATAACATACATGAAACAATATTAAAAACAAATCTTTATAATTACATGTATTATTTTTGAATATAAACAAAAGTTATTACTCTATGGTCCACAATTTAATTATTACAAATACAATTAATGTCGTAATTACAAATGAAAGAAAGATATAGACATTTTCTCAAAACAATTATATGAAAGAAAGAAATTTTCACCACCTGAAACATGCTAGGTGCCAGAGCCATTTTAAAGAAATCCAACATTCTAGAGTTTTTCATATTAGGAAGACATGTTAATTTACATTATAGTAATTCATAAGAAAAAATTTTAAGTAGAAACTGTAGTATAGGAAAGATAAATAACTAAATTAAAATCCCACTGCCATCACATACACACTTAACAAAAATGTAAATTTAACTAAAGTAAGGAGGATAACCAACATATACTTCAATTCAGAATTTTAGTAGTTTTCAAAAATTATTAATAACAAATAATGACAGATAAATAATGATGATATTAAAAGATATACATGTTCAAATATCTCCACAAAGTTGAGACTATTTTAAAATGTACCCAACTTTGCAGTTTTGTCATGAATTACTGGTATCAGACCTAGTAATTCTAAGCTATAATCAGATAAAAATAGCAATACTTGATTATGCCTTTTTTGAATCTGAGGCAACATTATAAATAACACTATTCTTTCCAAACATTCATGTAAGGTCAAAACAGTTAACTTCAACAGATTTAATAAGCACTAATTCTGTCACTACAATATAGTGACAATGAGAGACACACAAGTTATTTGTGTTGTTTAATGGTACAAGAGCCATAATGAGATGCACAGATAAGATCTCTTGCTTAAAAAGAAGAAATCCCATTGCAATGCTAAAGACTTTCAGAGTAGATAGTTATAATTATTAGTCCATAAGGAAATTGGGAGCATTCAATTAAGATTTAATCTACTTAGTATACTTCTACACTAATTATAAAATTTAATTACTTTCATAAAAATAAGAAAGTTATATGAAAGTGTAATAAAAAGATAGAAATTGAAATTCATGCTATTGAAATAAGAAAATGAACAAGATGGGAACAAATATTGAAATTACACGAAATAGCGTTTGCAGAAACAGATTGTGAAACAATAACAAATATTTTAAGCTTCAATCAAAGCAATTTGATTATTGTACTGCTAGGAAACACAGTGAAGCCGTAAGAATGTTATTCAGCACTAATTTATAAAAATTGTTAAAAGTAATAAGTGAATTACTATAATTCCTTTGCAAAAGTAAAATTAATGAAAATACCTCTGTAATGGGTACTTTCTCTTTTTCTCTCTCACGGTCAAGTTTCCTTTTCAATAAACTACTAGCCATTGCTGCTTCTTTAGCTTTTTCATCTGACACAGATTTTGTAGGCCTGCAGAGGAAAAAGAAAAATCTAACTTTTTAATATATATATACATAACTGCCAATCTGCTTCAATAACTTTAACTTTCTTATAATAAATATTATTTGTAAGAGATTAGATATTATTATAACATTTGATAATTTTACAACAAAACATTTAAATACAAAATAATTATTTTTACTCTAATAACATATAAAATAAATGGAATAAAGAATTTTCCCCCATTCAGAGGAATGATAAATTTATAACAAGAAAGAACATATTTCTCAAAATGTTCTCCCAACACATGTAGTGCATTTCTTTATGGAAGAAATACAGTTTAGATAACTTAAACAATTCTTGCATTTACATTGCCATGAATCAATATAAGGTTCAGAATATATATATATATATATATATACATATATAAACAATCAACTCCACAAACAATATAATTTTTTACTGAAGAAAATTTGATTACAGTATAATCAGTCTATCACTGAAAATAGACTACACCTATGAATATACAAAAGACATTATAATTTCAATTATCAAATGAAAAATTCCTTCCCAATCAAAAACGGCAACTATCTATGAAAAATATATTTTCCCATTAGTGACTACACAGCTCTTATAGTGTGTAATCCAGTTGCTTGCAAATTTACATGTATAAAACCATTAATCTCAATTTTAAAACAAAAATCAAATTAAAAGTTTTGAGTAAATGATTTTCTATTTAAAACAAATAGAAAAATTTCTTAGGTATCAAAAACTAGAAAGACATTTAAATACATTTTAGAAGCATTTAAAGTGCATTTTTTTTTTCTTTTTAATATAAGAAAAACCAACTTTTCCATAAATATGTGACAGCAATAACACGTTTAAATATAAGAACCTATTTTTTCCATGACTCTTCATCAGTTTTCATGATACTATTTATAATCTTTTTAATAACAATGATTTATAACCACATTAAGAACAAATGAACCTAGAGCCTAAAATTATAAACCAAAATCTGATAACCAAATTAAAACACCAATCAATATCACAGGTCCAATACTTCACTATGACATTTAAATTAAAAAGAAGTTTAATCAACTCAATCCTATATATTTAACAACCTTCAGCAGAATCAAGGCTTGAATTTCAAA
Organism: Argiope aurantia; assembly: GCA_026543865.1. NCBI lineage: Eukaryota > Metazoa > Arthropoda > Arachnida > Araneae > Araneidae > Argiope > Argiope aurantia. The sequence goes on along the minus strand of JAPMOR010060681.1, from coordinate 13,691 downwards.
GGACTTCAGCTTTAAAAAATCCCCTATTCTAATTCAACAGAAAAATAAACAAGTTGCATTTTAAGATGACAACCTTATTAACAAATGGATTTCAGAAAAAAAATGAATCTGAAAATTTGCCTTACATAAAGCAGTTTAACATAAATGCAAACAAAAAGAAAGAACTCGAAATACTTTTTTAAAATGAACAATCAGAATGCAACAGAATTTTTAAAATATAATAAAACAAAACAAACCCCCTCAAAAACTGTAAAATTATAACCACATAATAACTGTACTATTTTCATTTGCTGATATAGAATACTTCTCTCCAGGATACATTTTCAGAAGGATACTTTTTTATCTTTATAATCAATGCTGAAACAAAAAGGTAAAAATAAGCAGTATACTAGCTTTCATCATGGAATAATGTCAAATAACTTACACAACTGGCTTTTGATCTTCATCTGGAAATAATTTATAAATATGATCAACATAAGGGATATTATTTTGCAGTACTTTTTTGAATTTGGGATCATATTTTCCATAAACTACAGCCCCAGCAAAACCAGCACCAGCAGCAGCAAGTACTCCAAATACCACTTTCCCTCCTCCACCACTTCCACTGAAAAAAATAATTGTAGCTAAGGATAAATGTTTACATTTTTTTTTTAAATATGGATATGTGCTTTAAAAAAATCAAGAGAAGATCAAATATGAACTATCTTAAATATTAATTACACGATCTGATGAAAACAGAAAATTAGATGGAAGATTTATTTAGAATAATACTCTACTTCTAGACTTTTGGAAACCTACATATACATTATATACAAACTGACATCAGGATACTTTTTTTCTTCTATAAAATCTTTCAATGATAGCAATATTAAGGCCTGAATTTATGAACCTTTGTTCAAATGACAAGTTCCTAAACAGTCATGAGAACTAAAAGATCTATACTCTATTTTTATTGCACAGTAGTTTCAAAAGTCGATTAAAATTAACCTTCATTAATGTCTTCTTTAAGTTGCTATGTTGTTTTCCATTGTTGCAATCTCCTTTTCATCAGACAAAATCCTTCTACATTACAATAATCTATTCATGACCAATTGTTATAGCTTAAGGGACAGAAGATTCCACTTCTAACAATTAAAAGTTTTAGAAACTTCACTTTGTAAGGTACTATACTGTAAATCTGTTTACTTAACAGATTTACAATATAGTAACAAGTTTTTCAAGAATTCCCAACTAGAAAAGCCTTTACAATAAGACCTTAATTATGCTATATGCTATTCTCACTTATAAACAACATATTATTTCATTAATGTGATAAAATTCACATGAATGAAAAATTCTTTAATCTAAATTACCATCTCATTTGTTATCCATTTCATCAATCAGTGTTCATATGCAGGATATCTGACAATTAAAAATATAATATTTGTCAAGAAGAATTAAATAAAAAGATCAAAATATGCATTAAAATATTATGTATAGAATATGCATCCGCATGCATTAAAAACTAAATAATTATTATGGAAACTTAAAACCAGCGGGTTAATTGCTATTCAAAAATTAAATTTAGTAAAATAAAAAGAAAGATCAAGTTGTTTTTACTTCATCCAAATCTGATCTGTTTCTTCTTTTAATATCAAAAACTCAAATATTTTTTAATTTCATTTGGTAAAGATTGCAATTTCGTTTTTTCTTTTAGTTTTCAGTCATTTAAGCAATGCAATTATATCATTTTTTAAAAATTTATTTATTTTCCTTATTCTTTTGATGTCAAGACTTGCATAACTCAAAACTATTCTTGATGGATGAGAATATACAAATGAATACATGCATCACTAGTAGAAAACATGAGTAAAATCTATTCGAAAGCTTTTTGCAATTCAATATAATAAAACTATCGAGTAAATTTTTCAAAATCATCTACAAAAACTTTAAATACTGTACATTTAAATGATAAGGCAAGCAAAATTATAAATTATGTTACTTTTCTATAGCTGGTAAAGATTGATGAACATTCATAATTAAAAATGTGAAATTAACATGAAAATCAGATTTTTTTTAATCTTCAGATTTATAATACAATATGAAGCATCAGATTTATGACATGGCTCACTAGATTCATAACTTTTCTCATCAGAGACTATATATTCTGAGCATTTTCAGAGTATATTTCAGAAAGTTATACTGACAAGTTTAACTATAATTTTCTTTTTCAACTTTCTATGATACCATTTAGAAAATTATATAATGAAAAAGTTCAAGATATCGTAGTTTGAAAGAAAAACTGATATTTTTACAAATCCTAAATAAAAATTAGCTTTAAAAAATAAAACTCTGAACAATCAAATATGATGATAATAATTTACATAAAACATTTTGTCAAAAGAAATTTTTAAACATATTGTTACGAATCTGTAATGCTGCTTCCCAGCATAGTTGGTTCCATCATCAGAAAGACCGTTTTACAGTTATCTGTAATGGACGGAGTCCGGGTGTCGCGTCGGAGATCCCAGAGCTTGGCGACAAACTTGGCGACCATTTGGCAACGAATTTGGCGACTTTTGCGCCAAAATAGATTATACCCGAAACATCTGAGAATTTTCCCGATCCGTCCATTGGGAACCGAGATACGCCTCGAAAGATCCTGATTGGTTGAGAGGCTTCTAGCCCCGCCTCCTGAGACCTATAAAAGGAGGCAGTCTGCAGCTGCCAAGTAGAGTAGTCGGAATCGACGGTGAAGAACGAGTCTTCCAGAGATTAGCAGAGCAGCGACGGAGTCAAGCTAGTGCTGAACTAAGCTGTGCGCTACTGTCTGCAGTAGAGTCTTGTTGTGAACACGTCTCGGCTGAAAATAATTGTCTTCCCTATGCTGTATATAGTTGTCGTCTTTGTGCTGTCCTGTGTGTCTTCGTGTAAATAAACGTCGTTGTGGTTTTTTTTTTTCCCCCTACTGCCGCCTGCTGATTGAGCGTTCTCCACACCATATAACTTCCACTATCCAAACGAACCCGGAAATTTCGTAACAATATATAACAGTAACCAAAACTGAGAATACTTTTGTACTTTTAGTATCTTTCAAAAACGAAAAACTTTTATATTTTTAAAAAGGCAATGTAAAGTTGAATATAGACATAAATAAAGCTAAATATTTCCCAATAATATCATGAATTAACATATTTTAATAATATAAAACATATTATACTTGACTCCCTCATTTCTAATGCCGGGAATAACTGACATCCATATAATAATCACAGTTACGAATGCCAGCATCCACATAACAACCTGCAGAGGAATGCGAGTTTAAATCTACACTATCTACGAACAAGTTAAGGTATAGTAAGGCTTCTTGTGACTGCTTTGCAAAATGTTTGATAGAAAGAATGAACCACAATATTCAATCATATTTGATCATCTTCCGATTTTTTTCCCCACCAGAGTTGAGTGTTGTAAGGCAATAGACAATTAATGAGAACAATGGAAACTTAAGGAAAAAGAATTTTGAAGAATTTTTGTATTGGTATATAGGTCTGATATCTAATAGTATTCTCATTTCTAACAAGCATTATAATTTGCTTGATATTTCAAGCTTTTGCCTTTTCCAGTTCAGCTGCAGCGCTACAGTGGACCCAATCAGCATAGAAAAAGAGTTAAAAGAATGAGCTTTTTTTTTCAATCAATTCAAGATCAATACAACAATGCCTTATTCGACCGACAAGCACTTGAAGCTCTCTGTTGTTTAATGATAACAACACGCCTTAATTAATAGAGTTATTTAATGGACTTGTAGCGGATTTGTGATGTGAGGATAGAACCTGGGACCTTGTGGTTCGCATCCAAGAAACAAGACCACATGACAAAAGTAATACTCATGTCTTGTAGCTGTTATCTGACTTATAAGGTTCACCACAGACTACTAGATTAGTCACTCTTATAAGATGCACAGGATTTTAAACAAGTGCAATAGATTTGTGTCAAAATTAAAAAATAAATGTGACTGCATATGACTTTTAAATATGCATATATATATAATAAAATACAAGGCAGTGTGAATGTGCTTGTTCTCCAATGTCTTTGGCAAAGTTTACATTTTTTAGAAACTTTAAGAAATATTGTCTTACATAAATGTTTTTTTACACTTTGCAATCCTATGTTATTAAAAATTTGAAGGGAATTTCCAAGTCAACTCAAACTTGGTGTGATGGGAATAAAATTTTTTCAAATGCATGGATGGTAATAATTTATTAACATGAAAAATGATCTAATAAATAATTTTAAAAACAGTCAAAACATATTATAGAAAAGCTTAATTAATTTTTAAGTATAAGTACAATAATACACTTGCTGTCAAAAGTTAAGATAAAAAATATTTTTAGCATTTAATTTCAAACAAATGAATATAAAAATATATTAGAAACTGCTTTATTAAATTAAAATAAATGCTGCTTTATTGGATTAAAGTTTGGTGATCTATGTATTCCACTCACTCCAAAATTTATTCTTGCGATATTCTTCAACAAGTCTAGCTTGATAAGGTTATCATCCATGAGGAGAAATCACTCACTAATAACACCAACATATGATCTGATACTGTTCCATATAATCTGATCCAAACATCAATCAAGAATCTTGTCTCTAAATTTCGCAGTGGTGAGATTTCTTTCATGTATGTCAATGTGCATTGAGAGATTTCAGCTCAAACCATGATTCCACATCTTTTATAACAGTCTTTTTCAACAATGTTAGACTGATGGCCTCAGCACCTAGTTCTCCCTATATCAACATAGAACCTGAATAATTCCTGAGAGCAAAGATGGATTTATCCATGAAGAAAATCCAAACCTACTGTTATCTGGATTAAATAATGTTCATACTTATACAACGTAAATGAACATGTCTGCATCGTCAAATTAATGCAGCAAACACAAATGTTATCCTAACAAACAATCCTGGTTGCAGCAAAATTATATGAAGCACAATAGAGATTCATCTTTTATAGACTGAAAGTACCAGAAAGCAATCTTCTGCGACGGTTGTAATTGCTTCACCCGAAATAGATCTTCTCAAAATATTAAATTTTGAACTGAATTTGATTCCAGAGTCTTTGGATCATACAGTGAGGTGCATTAAGATTTCTACAGCATCAATTTGGGTCAAACTCATTTCCATCCAGCTGATTATCTGCCATCTTAATGAATAAGATAGTATCCGAAATATTACCAACAATATCTTTGTAGATTAAATTGAAGAATAGCAAGAATTCATAGAAATTATTCACAAATTGCAAAAGCAAGACATTCAGAGTTTTCATTAGTACCTACAAAAATACCAATTTCACTCAAAAATAAGAAATGGATATAATTCTTTCATTTAATTTAAATAATGTTACCAATCTTTATTTAAGTCATATTAGTTTTTTTCTTTGCTTTTATTTAATAGTGAGCTTCCAAAAATAAATTGTACTTTAACTCTTGGAGGCCAGTGTGTAACTAAATCAAATATAAAAGAAACAATAAACAAATGTCTCAATCAGCAAAAACATGCTTAACAATATGACAAGCTATTCATGACACATAAAAATGTAAGAATTTCAATATGCATATTCAAGACACATTATTATATAGACTAAATATTTAATATAGTTAAAAAGTAAATGAATTCATTGATGAACTCAAAAAAAAAATACTTATATCAACAAAAATTAAGAAGAGTGAAAATAAAAATGAGCAAATGTATTACCTTCACATTCTCTTATTCACTAATTAATATGCATCTTAATTCATGATTAACTTAATTACTTAACCATACACAAAATCCTACATACATACATATTTTTAAAAATTTTCCTACTTATAGAATAGTAATATAAGGACAAATTATTATTTATATTAAAAATACTCACATTTCAAAAACAGTTTTTCTATTTAACCCATATTGGACCACTCATAAAAACAACCATAGGAAAAACAAATTTTCAAAGACATGATCAATACAAAGAACAAAACATATAAAAAAATTTAAAAAAATTTTTTATTGTTTTTTTAGTACAGCCTGTCTAATAAACTACTAAAAATTACAAAGGCTGACTTAATTTACAAAAAAGATTTTATAAATAGAAATCCAAAAACCAGTCTGCATAGTCCAACATTACACATTTTGCAAATTGTAATAGTTTTTTTCTTGCAAGATTTTAACTCGTATCGTCTTTATGAACCATTTGGGTTTTTTACTATTAAATACTTACTATTTAGATGATGAAGTTCTTTATTACTCTGCAGCATACCTCTTTGTCTAATGTTGTTTCCCAGAATTGTTTCACCAAGATAACTTATTGTTACTGACCTGCGAAATGTTAATAAATCCTATGCATTGTTAGGTGAAAATAGTTTGGATATTTTCCAGGCTGTAATGATAGCAGTTTCAAAACAATTCATGAAAAGTAGACAGTACTACTTTTCTCCTTGAACAGAAATAAAATAATTTTCTACATGACTGTCGAATAAGTCCATTTCATTTTTATATTTGTTATAAGAAATAACAGAAAATGGTACATCAACATCCTTTCTGCCTCCTTTCACACAACGTTGTACTTCACTGTGCACTTTTGCACCTTCAAAATTTGTTAGTAATGAAACTACACAGCTAACATTTCAGAGAACTGCAGCTAATTTGTTTGCTTTGTCAAACAATGAATCAAATGTTCCTCTCCCAGTTTTTGCTAATAATTTCAAAGATATCAGAGGGCATTTTGCCATTCGACTATCTTAAATAGTTGTGCCACACAAACTCCTTTCTGTTTCAAACAAACCATTAATCCATGTGAAGTAAAAAAGTTATCCATATATATCCTATGAAACTTAGGATTTTTCACAACAGAGAGCAAAGATTTCACAACACATAACTTTCCTTGGGCATCATGGTAAGGAATAATATTAAAGGGATATCCATTATACGATGTCAACATTCACAACTTGTATCCAAATTTCACAGGTTTATTTTTCATGTACATCTAAAAGCCATGTTTGCCAAAATAGCCTACCATTCTTTCATCAATTGTTAGATTATCTGAAAATATTCCAAACTGATGTAGTACAGTATTAAGTTTTTCTAAGAGTGGACAAATTTTGTAATAACAATATTCTTTGCTGATGGCCGAATTGTCATTCAAATGTAGATATTATTTATGTCACTACATTGTTTCCTGGACATAGCTCTATTTACTAAAGTTTTGCCAATACCTGGAGCATTTTCCCAATACATCTTTTAATGTAATTATTAAAATGTAATAACCACTGTAAAAAAGGATTTCTTTAAATTTTTTGATGTCACTTTTACTGACTTCAAAAAGAATGATCATTCTTCTGTGCTGCATATAGATTAGTTTCTATAATTATATGCAATATCATATCATTAGGCATCGTGTAAAAAAGTTGAACAGGAGTTTTTTCTGATATCTTATCTGCAATATGTTGATGATCTTGAGTAGAAAAAGAACACTGTGAAAGCGAAAATTCTGGTTCACATTTTTTTCTATTTATGTGGTTTTGTATCAAACCTGTTTCTGCACAGATATTTAACAAAACCTCTACAGTTCCAGCAGTATGTCAAATTTCAGAATCACCGCATATTTCAACTATATTACATATTATGAAAGAATAATCTATTTCTTCTTCATCACTAACCGCATCTGGTTTCAGCAGAATAATTATATCATTTCAGGATCATCAATTTCTTCATTCATATATTCAGGAGATTCCTCTACTATTAAAAATTTCCTAATCATTTTACAACAATAAAAAGTGTCTGACAAACTTGTAACTACAAAATAAAGCAGCAACTGAACTAATAGAAAGATAAGAAAGCACTAATAATAAGTTTAACAAGCATATGTGCAATAGCATACGCAAAAGAACTTGTTTGACAAAGGGGACTGATATCAAGGAATATTTGAGAACATTCCAACCTTTTGTTGCTCCCTGTCCCCTAGCATAAAAAGATACACTATTCCCTGAATTCAAGGAATGTGATCTAGAAGTATGGGTGATTTTTAAAAAAGATGGTTATTGGACCACTGTCCTATTTATAGGATAGCTAGAAAAATGCATGCCTATATATTTATTTTTTTCATGGATATTTTTAATGTTTTGAACAACACTGATGATATATTGAAAGAAACTATGACATTCTTTTAGGGGTGAATTAAAAGAAATTTTCATTTTTTTAATTCTATTTTTCCCGATTAATTTATTTAATAGTTTCTATCAAAAAAATTATCAAAAACTCACCACCAGGGGTGAAATGGTGCTGTTTCCAAAACGTGTTAAAAAGCATGTTCCACCAGTGCTTTTGAGATAACATGTATTGAACATGCTTTGTAGACATTTCAGAAACAAACACATTTTAAACCCATGTCTTCATGTCCTATTTTGCTTAACAATATTGTGTACAGTGCCATTTCACCCCTAGTGGTGAGTTTTTGGACATTTTTTTGGCAGAAAGGAAATTTCATAAACTTCTTTAATTTATTACCAAATTTGATAACATTTGGTCCAGTAGTTTTCTTTTTACGACCATTTTAAAGTGGAACTTTAATTATACCCACCTGTACATTAAGAAACTCATTTCCTATTTATTCCTTTGTATTACATTACTTTTTATTTAACTATAATTTAATATTGCATTAATTATTTTTATATCAAAAAGATTTTAAACAATACTTCAAATGTATATTCTTAAAAATATCAGATCCAATGATTACTAAAAAAATAAACTAAAGAACAAAATTGTAACCAAATGGTTATATAAAAAAGAAAAGGCCATTTCCTTTTAATTTAGTCAACTTGACTTTCAACTTTTATCGATATGTAATAAGCTGAATTAATACAAATACTCTAGAAAAATTTCCTCATGCAGGAAATAAATAAATATCTGGTACAAATTAAATTTTTTTTACGGAAATTTATAATTTTGAATGACAACTGATGTACGCTCTAACGTAAAAGCAATATGCAATTCTATGAAAAACAGCTAGTATCCCATATTTAAAATTGATTCAACCACAAATTGAAAAGAATAAAGTTTAATTTTTCAGAAAAACATTCATGAATGTAAAGAATTCAGCTTAAATTAGTTCATCAATTACTATTACAAAAATTCAAGGCCATTACTAGTCAGGAATTCCAGATAACGGATGATATTAATCTCTCCCATTTATTGCTACTCCTAATCTGATCACTTTCATGATCGATTATTTATGACATCCAAAGCTATATGACATCACATAGAGTATAAAACGTACACAATATAATTTAATTAAAATTTTTACTAGCAAATTATTCAGTTTACTTTATTTTTACACTTGGATAATATTTTTTTTTTTTTTTTTTTTTTTTGTAACTGTTTAGGAAGCAAGAGCATTAAATTCATCACGATGAACATTTTGGACTTGATCATTATCAACTAAGCAAGTAAGCCTTTCCTGCAATACTGCCTTAGCAAATATTTATTACTATTATTCATAAAAATTTCAGTTTTGAGATTGATGCTCTGCCTTAGTCACAGAAACTGATAAGTATATTGTTCATGTAATTTTATTTGTAATTATTATTTTTTGTGTGTTATTCATGTGCTAAATTGGTTAATTAATATTGTTAAAAGATGATGTTGCAAGTACTCTCTGAATAGCACAGTTTGAGAGTGAGTGACGAACACTTGTATTACTCATATCCATGTTTGTTATGGAAAAAAATGATGCAAATAGACACAGCTTACTCCTTGTTAGCAGTAATGTTAAATGTGAATTGTTATGCGATTTTCGGCCATGTTTTGTGTGAGTGTATGTGTGATGTTGAATTGCAAAAATAAATAAACAAAAGGAAATCAAGAATTTTTCGGTGGATAAAAATACGACACACCCAGCTACAAACATAATGATGCAAGTAATGACTGGATGAGATTAACAGTTATTTATTATTAAAAATTCTACTAATCCTTAAAGGTAATAATTCTTTAAAGCTCCTCTTAACTGAGATAAATAACTCTTAAATGACTTGCCTTAATTGAAGATAAATGGGTTGAAAATATTGCTAACACATCCTATGAAAACTATCATATAAAATCAAATCTTTATCATGGATTTTCTTTTACACTTACTTTCGCAGAAAATCAAGGTTAAGAAAAATCAATATATTTTATTCTTCACATTTCGAGCCCCTAAGCACAGCCTAGTGGTGGTTTTAAAGATGAGTGATTGATTTCAAAAACTGATTCAAAGATGAGTGATTTTTGAGTAGTGGACACTCAAAATATTTGTATATTAAACTCGTGAGTAATTCTATATAATTAAATATGAATCAGGAGATAAGAACAGAAATAACAAACTAAATAAATTAATACAAGAGTCCTCCTCTTTGCTCACTCAAATACAGCACATTCTAATCATTATTTGAAAAGTTTGTACTCACAGGATATCTCACAATGTGACATTAAAGCCACAATTTAGTTGCATACCACAATGATGAAATGAGCACTTAGTGAACATATTGAAACAATATGGCATCTTTTGTCCTTTGTTGTAGAATAGAGAACACAGAAAGTGGATTTTTGGCATCACACTTTCAACCAATTACATTCAAATTTTAAAAACATCTGTTTGGTCACAAGACCACCACCCATATTTCAGTAATAAAAGTCATCGCATTTTTGAGTTACCACAATCACATGCAAAGGAAAATTTAGACTGACAGTCAACCCATTGACAGATTTTGCTCAAATTTTGATACAGGTCTAAAATTTTAATCATAAAATAAAATGCTAAATTTCAAACATTTCCCTCATTGAAATTTTTAAATTCAATATTTTAGTCTACAAATCGCATACAAAATTTCATCCACCAACCTCATTGTTGTTTTGGCTAGAAGACATAAATCCAAAATTGTTTTCTTTATTATTATTATCATAGCTCTGGAAAATCTAAAACATGGAGAATCCCGAGGTTGAAATTTTTTAATGACTGCAATTCTTCCAACATTTTATATACGAGAAAGAAAAATGGTTAGAAGTTCTATTCCAAGAAGATTACATTTAAAACTTCAAATGAATGTGTGGAAATTAAAAATGATATTCTTTAAGCACCAAATGGACATTTTAACATACATGGCAAATTTAACAATTCCAGTATTTTCATACCTCTTAATAGTTCGAAGTAACCAGACATTACAGGTTATAGAAAATTCTTCAAATATTTCACAGTCCTGTTTAACTTCCTAAGCACCAAAATCTATTTTGTTCATTTTTCATGCTTAATTCATAAGCAAAGAATTCTTGACAATTCCAAGAATGATTTTTCTTTACAGTTTCAAATATACTATTGCATTTAAAAAGTAGTTTATTCACTTTAAAAACTCATTTTTTTAATTCAAATTAATTCATTCAAAATAACTGACCACTAGAAAATTTAAAAAGGTATTAAGTTAGTTCAGTAAAATGCTAAGTCACTGTAACCACAGGTCATCTTTCATTCTAAAGGAATAATACATGCAATAATATATTAATTTAAGACAGCTAAAAACTACTTTCAGTGCCCTTTTTTCATAGTCATCTAATCAATTATTCTTAATTTATGGCACTGCCTTTTTTATTGATGGTGGGGGGGGGGGGTAATGTAAACCATTTTTCTTGTACTATAGCTGCTTAAGTGTAATTTTTTAAGAGAAACAGAACAAAATTTTGCTTTCCATTCAGACAAGTTTACAGCAGTATTAATATCACTATACAACTATTGATAGAAAGAAAGTACCTCACATTGATAGTTATTAATAAATTAATACAAACAACAAACATGGAAATGACTATATATCAATGCCAAAATTTTCTTTAAAATATATAGCAATATAGTCACTAAAAATATAAACTTTGATAGGGACTATCAAAACAGTTTGAATTTCTAAAAATGAGGATATTTAGTTTCAGAAAATTAATGCTCTTAAACATATATGTTACATTAAATGTGATTAATGAAGTGATTATGAATAATCACCAGTAACTTATATAATCACCAATTTATTACATTTACCATTACATACATAATATGAACAAATAGCACAGAAATTTTTAACAATGATCATTTAAAGATAAATGTTACAAAAATAGAATAAGAATTTGATTGTATCACGAGTCAAACAATGCTGTAAAAATTAAGATTTAGCACAATGCCAAATTATTAGAATTAAACTGCATCATCAAAACAATAGCGCTTGTTATGCTCATGAAAATTAAATGTCAGCTTTCCTAAATCAAAAAAATTTGTAAGTTACAGATATTGTCCTTACTTCTGTTTTAGCTCTGTGTTTAAGTTGCATTCAGCTGTATTCATTTATTACTCTCAAAAAAGATTCTCATATACACTTGTACAGAAAAAAATCAATTTCTTTTCTTGATATTATTTATAAAAACAATTTATTTTATAAACAAGATTTAAATTATTATTTTTTTTTTAATTACTGGAAAATATTTACCTTGAGGATGAGCTTGAATAAGGACGTTTTAGCTTTTTAAAGTGTGAAGAAACCTAAGAAACAAAAAAAAACATAGAAAATTAAGAGGTAAGATCTGAAAAAACTGCTTTATCTAAAAAAAATTCTACATCAATATTTTGAGTGTATAGAATTTAATATAAAGAAAGCAACTTAATAAAGACAGAAGCAGTATTAATCATAAAATTTAGATTGATTAATAACATATAAAAGAAGGGGAATTTCAGGTACCTAGTGGCAAAACAGTAAATGTTTGTATATTAAGATTATACAAATATGAGAAAGGAAAAAAGCCTTAAAAGATATTTTAATAATAATATTTAAGTTTCGAGATAAATATTCAGAAAAATATTGATAATGCCAATACAAAGAAGCAATTAAAATACAGTAACATTAAAAATATCTAAAGATTAAGTTCTTTGCGCAAATACTGAAATTGTGAAATAAACTGTGAACATAATAAAAAATTCATTTAAAATAAACTAAAATAAAAACTTAATTATTTATTTAAAAATGCTGTAGCACATATATGAGAAACAATCTTCCAAAATTAACATACAAAACACACATTACAAAATTAAAAATGAAATGCTATGTCACCAGGCTTAAATTTAAATAATATTTTTACATTTTACTATGCATACACTTCAATATTTCTATTTTCATCATATTTCTAAAGGAATTTCAAAGCTTTAAAAATATGGGATGACTAAAAAACTTTGTTTCAAAAATTAAGAATAAAATTAAAAAAATAAGGAAAGGAAACAGAACATTCTTTGCATTGCAGTATATTTAATGTTAAATCTACTATGACCACCACCAAATAAGTAGTTTTCAATGGCAGTTTTGTCCATATATTTTATTCTAAACTTAATTAACTTCAACATACCCTAAGTACCTTATTTACCCTTCAGTTACACTATTATTTATCGCAGTTCTGATGTAGAATAATGAAATTTAAAATTAGCATTTTAAAAAAGCATCCTAAATGTAATCAAAAACAATATTATAACTCAATTACCATTTACTTTCATCCCATTTCCTGATATGTAATGACAAACACAAAATTGAACTAAATGAATTAAATTCTGAAATCTTTCAAATCTTGAAATCAACACTGAATTTCAAAATTATCATTACTCAAAACTTCAAGATAATAAA
>JAPMOR010060669.1:0-24835 GCA_026543865.1 Argiope aurantia | reverse complement strand
GATGTGTCTAGACATAAAAGAATTGCACAATAACTGACTGTAATGTGGGAATGATTTTTTTGTTCATTCAATTTTATAAGATCTATTTCTTTCAACATTCCACCTTCTATTTTTGCTTTCTTTTATTAACAATTGAAATATCACACATGTAGTGACTGAATATAATAGGAGAATTACCAGGTCAATTAAATGATTAGAATAATAATAGATTAATTCAATGGAAGGCAATGAAATCTTAATTATTCATCAGTATAGTAGTTGTAAAGTAAGCATGTATTTGGTTACATATAGTGACTGAACTCAAACGGAAAATAAAAGGATTAAAGATAAGTGGAGAAAAATCCTAATTAATTATTGATACAGCAGCAGTACCAGTCTGCAAGCAATAGCGAAAACTCTTCTGGTACAGCAACTGTATCATGCAAAAGGAAAAGATCAATCACATTTAAAAAATAACCTCAAACCTTTATACAACTTAGAGAAACAATGGCATAGTCCAATGTAACTAAATATTCTAATAACAGACTTAATACAATCTACAAATAAGTACACATCTAAAGGGTAAGGGAAAAAAATGAGAAGAAACAAATTAAAAAACAAATATATTTAAAATTACCATTTAGAAAATGAACCAAAAAGAATTTCTTTATAATTATTTCCAACTTTCTGCTTTTTAATTTATAACTTATTATTAAAAATATTATAAAATTTTTAAATAAATCTTTTTTCCCCAATTCATTAGCAAATGGCACTATCTGTATGATGTTAAAATTGAATTAGTTAACTAATAATTAAGCTTGCAAATATTTAATGTCATCAATCTACATAAGTGCACAAAATTTCAAAATTCCATCTTAACAAAAATAAAATAAGTCAACAAAATATTTACGAACTTAATTTGTTTCAAACAAAAAAATTAAATAATACTGCTAATAATAATTTGCCCCAGAATATTATTTCTCTTAGCATAACTACATATTTAATTGAAAATATGCTAAGAAAAATCTACAACAAAACAAGGGTACACTAAGTAAAAAAAATACTGCTAAAAATTCTTGAGAATGAAAATACTTACTTCTGTAAGAGTCAGGTTTACAAATAAAAGCATTATTGGAATCACAAACATATCTGGACAAGTAAGGTCAGGAAACCATAAAAGTCCTTCATTTTTTAATGCAATTAATGAATCTGTTACTGAAATAAATAAAAAATATTACTTAATCAAAATCAATTGCTAAAAATTTAAACATACAAAAATCAAAATTATAAATATTTTGTATACTATAAAAGCTGAAAATACTAAATAAATTTGTTTTACATTTTTCTTATAAATACTATGAAGCATGAAGAAGAATTTTAATAATAATTTATTACTATATATCAAGCATTCTGTTGCTTCAATAAAAATTACATCTACATAAATGAAAACATTTTATCTTTAGTACCATCATCTTCATCAAATGAATATATTAGATATATTTTAAATAATTTTATTTATTTGGTTCCAGATTCTTGCCTTCTTTAAATAAATTCAATATCATTGTTTGAAAATTATTAACAACCTACAGGAAAAATTAGCACACAAATGTTTCTTTAAAAAACCATTTTATACAATGTGCAATTTTTCAAGAATCTATAAAAAAATTTTCAAGCAATTTTTTCAAATTTTATTTAAAAATTTATTCAAGTTGGTATTTACAATTTAATTCAAAAATAAAATTGTATATGAAAAGACAATTCTATGCATTTTTTTATATATAAAAATAATTTGAAAGTTAAAAATATTATATATATTTTTAAGAAATATGCTTATTTATGTGTGCTTTTATTTTCATAGTAAAGAGCTAAGATTAAACATATTTATTATATCCAATGTGCATATAATGTTTACATTGCATAGCTAATAGTAATGATTCGGTAAGTCATAGCAGTAATTTTTGTTTCAAATAGTTGCTAAATTAGACAAATACGTCAAGAATCCAAAGCAAAAAGTTGATGTTATTGCATTCATTTTGGAGATAACTACACTGATGAAAATTCATATTGCATATGGTGACATTAAATTTTGTGCTAACAATAAAATAAACCATGTCTGTATTACACATGTTTAAAATGTGCTTTTAAAATATTATAACTCTTTAGAATGAATGAACACAAATGAATACTTTGAAAATATATAAAATCAGAATGCAAATGGGTTTCTTTTTAAGGGGGGGGGGGCTGCACAATATATGTATTCCTAATACCATAATAAGTTTATACTTTAGTTCTTTCTCACAGTATAAATTCAGCCATGAATAATACCTTGCAATAGTAGAAGTTGTAATTTTAGCCTAGTCATAAATTGATGACCGCATCCTTTCTGTCATTATAAATTCATCTCATTCTACAAATTAAAAGTGTAGATTATATCTTTTCAATAGCATATTTAGTATTTCAAAGCCAGAAGTTTAATTATTTGAGAATTAAAAGATTTTAATACCTTCAATTATTATAGAAAATCTTTATCTAGCAGGCCAACTTTTAATAAATATTATTGGCATTTGTCAACCTCACTATTTCTTCTGAATTCCTTGATATGAAAAAATAAATAACTCACAAGATTTCTAAAACAAGAACTTCTAATGATGTAAATTCAAGAACCATCTGTGTTACATAATTACCTTTCAACGAATATAGAGTTTTTTTTAAAAATAGAATTTAGGATTCTACAAAAAATATTTATTTTTACATATATTACATTTCAATAAAACTCTTACAATAATGCAACATTAAATATTAGATTGTTTGGAGTGGGGGGGGGAGACCATAAAATTATATCTAATGTAACATAGTACAAGTTCTAATGTAAAATAATTTAAAGAAAAAATTGTTTTTAAAATACACTAAAATGTTTGTACTTTACAAGTCAGACTGTAATGAAAACACAGATGAAATTAACCAAAAACAGAAGCCTTGTGTTAAGAATAATTAAGATCTTTAGGCAACATTCAGATTTAAGAGTTTTGTATTTAATGTAGTTGTTGCACAGTTTAATACCTATCATATAATCAGGGATGTGGTATTTATGTTTGACAAAAACAGCCATAGAGTCAGGAAAACATCAAAGATTATTTAATTATTATGAATGAGATTATTACAATAAAACTAATCTGCTATTATTTTAAAATACCTGAAATTGAGCTTTGTGACATGAAGGTGAGATTTCTTAGTGAAATAGAGAAGACAATCCATAATGGAACTTGAAATAAACTCAACAATACAGTCTTGAATGGATGACAGTTGTCACGAATAACAAATTTATTATGTATTTGGCGAAGCTGTAAAAGAGGAAAAATATCAAGTTTCTAGGCATAACAGAACTTGCACAAGTAGAATTTAACAATTTCATATAACAGTTTTAAGAATGTATCATTTAAAACACAGAAATTTCCTTGAAACTCAATTTTAAATTAAATTTGATAACTATAATGTATTTTCATTTAAATGTAAAAGACACAATCTCGCACACAAAAGAGATGCAATTTTTCTTATAATTTTTCAATGTTCTTAATAGGGATATAATCAATAACAAAAAATTTTACCATAGAATATTTACAAAAATAATTTATACAAAGCAAATTACAAAATTACATATCTTTCCCTCGTAAAAAGATACTTATAATAAACTTAAATATGAAACAAAAATTTTAAAGGATAAACTTAAATTTGCAAATTTAGACCCATATCTGGTAATTTAAGAGAATACAGGTTGTACCATTCCATTTGTTCTTCAACAGAGATAAATAGTAAAATTAAAACAATATATTTTGTATAAGTAATTTGAATTACAAGCAAATATAGGTGAATATTTCATTTTACAGAATTCTTTTTCAAAAAGGAGTAATGTGATTAGTGGCATTTTTATGAATTTTTCCCTGTTGTAAACATTTGTAGATGCTACTTACTACATTTGCAATAACTTCTGAAATTAAATACAGCATTCAGTAATTTCTGAAATTAAATCAAAAGGCAGATCAGAAAGAAAATTAGTAATCAATCTATCTTAACTTATTTTGTTTCACTGCAAAATGTCCAGCAAATTATTGCACCGTATCATAAACTATTTGCGCTGTTAAAATAGAACAATTTTTAACTACATGAACTGAAATGACTTTCATCATGAACTTCCTTGAGTAAATTGGTGATGATGAGAGGCATTCACCAGAATCTTTTAAGAGTTGATGATTTTATGAAAAATATTTGTGAAAAGTTCTTTAAATAAATAAACAAACTTTTTCATTTTTATATTAATCTCTCCTCTTTAAACTAAGAAAATTAAATTGCCTAAGCACTGCTAATTGAAAATAAATTGCAATTCAACGGGTTAATGATCTCAATCAGTAGTAGTTCAATACATTTATAATATGTACATGTGTATAAGATATTTTGGTATAATTGAGGTAGTTTAGAAATTTTAATCATTTAAATTCTGAGTGAGAAGTAACAAATATTACTAGAAATTGAGGCACACTAAATACTTATTTAATGCATAATAACAA
Organism: Argiope aurantia; assembly: GCA_026543865.1. Classification (NCBI taxonomy): domain Eukaryota; kingdom Metazoa; phylum Arthropoda; class Arachnida; order Araneae; family Araneidae; genus Argiope; species Argiope aurantia. Next base: position 20,294 of record JAPMOR010060669.1, on the reverse strand, counting down.
AATATATTAATACCTTAAAACTAAAAAAAATAATTAATTTTGATTTGAAAACATATGATAAAGTGGACCTAACAGATATATAGGTCAAATGAATTAAGAAATTTTGTGTTTGTCATATTGTAGTTATTTACTGTGTGATGCAAAAACTTTCAGAAGAACTAGCAGTTATTAAAAAAGGTCCAAACTGATACAGAAATATTTATTTAGATAAGTATTTCTGTACTACCATAACTATGTTGACAAAATTTTTCAATTTTTTTTCAGAGAATATGTTAAACTGTGAAATTAGATTTAATGATTTTATTCATGGTATGCCACTGGTCATGCCATGAATTATTCATCGAATTATTCTTTTGCTCTATTAATTAGTAGCAAAAAAGAAAGAAAAGAAAAATTAATTGCACATAAACTACGATACTTAAACATAGGTTTGTATTTTGAAAATAAATACCCTAACCAAGTTTGTAGAAAGATGAATTATGTTAGTAAATTCCAATATATTCTTTCTCATTAGTTAAGAAAATATAAAAGTATCCATCCACATTTTATGCAACATTTGTTCCAGTAAATAGGATAATGAATCTCTATTTATACTTTTCAATGTCACAAGATAGTAAAGCAATTTTTTTTATATACTTAGAAAAAAAGAAATCAAGAAGTGTAACTTCAGGAAAGCAAAGGAGTTGAATCCTTTTGATCAGAAGCATTTTTTTTCTTACATCAATGAAATTCCATTAAAAGTTGATTCTTGAATTCATAATTTATACTTTTTGATTATTTTTATCATCATGATTAAAAAATTAAGATTAGGGATATACAATGATGATAACCTTTCAACAATTTCTATTACCAAACTGTTCTCCTCATCTAGACTCAATATACATTTAGTATATTATTCCAGACTCAATATATCTAATACAACTTTACACCATAAAACTTTTTTTTAAACTTTGCAGCATGCAGCTGCATCTCAGGAGCTACTATATATTGTAATGATTGTTATTCAGAACAAATTATCATCAAGACTGATGATAATTTGATTAATAATTGATACGATTAATAATTAATTGATTGATATTAATAATTGATTAATGATTGATTGATTGATAATTTGATTGACTAATGATAATTATCATCAAGACTAATGATAATTTGATTGAAAAACACTGCAATTAGTTTTATAGAGAAACAGCAAAAAATTTTAATTAAATGTCTTAATTTTTATATTATACCTATGGATTTCAGAAATTAACAAAAAAAGAAGGGTCTAAACTTAACATTTTAGAAAGACTATGCCTTATAAAACTAGGAATTAATTTCTTTTCAATAATCTGACAATTTCTAAGATTGAAACTATTATAATACCAAGAATGGACATAAACAAAATAAAGAATTTGGTCAATATGACAAATACTATAAAATTCAGAAATATTTAAAATTGCCATTAAATATCTACACTATGCATCTTGGCTCTAATTATCAAGAAAAAAGTTTCACTGTAATTCAGTTGTCACAACAGCATCATAAATAGCAGAACTTAATATCTTTTGAAGAATTACTTTAACATATTATAAATATTTAAAATTCAAAAATAATTTCTAAATATTAAAAAAAAAAAAAATTGTAATGTTGGATACAAGTTCTTTTTCTATGTTTATTTTCCAAAATAAATGTTTTTAATTCCCTTTTTTATCATATTAAATCACTTAACCAAATAATGAATAAAATCAAAAGTATCCTTTTTAAATATCTACACTATAATAAGAATTTTGAAATTAATTTATACTATTAGTCATAAAATCATATTTTTATTAGTATAGTAGAAATTGAAATGATTAAGTTAGCACTATATATATGGAATCAAAATCTGATTAAATTAATCAATCAATAGGTAATAAGATTCTAAAATTATCAAATTAGTAAACCTTCAATATAAATACACAATTTCAAAATTTTAGCACATCAGGAAATAAGTAGAAAATCATTTGTAAAATTTAAACTTTAAATATAAACAATAAAAGTAGAGAAATATTTTTTAAAAAGAAATGGATAATGAAATGACAAAAACAAAGCAAATGGAATAATCTGAATCGAATAAATAGTATCTTGAATAGTGGTCAATTTAGGCATTACTGTTGTCGCCAAAGTCATGGTTATTCTTTTAATAATCGATCAATTTAATTTCACAAGTCAATGAACATAAAGCATGTTAATTATTTATCCCAGTTTAAATAAAAATAAATTTCTTGAGAAATGAACCATGATTAATAATTGATGTTTTCTTAATTGCAAAAAAATATTTAATTACTATAATGCGATTATAAAGAAATAATAAACAAACATAATATTAGAAATTATTATTTATATGAGTTCTCAGTTGCAATATAACTGTTATAGTTTAATAAATAATTAGCATTCCAACATACTATAAATAAGTAATTAATATCTTTTTCTTTTAGTTTCTTAGTTTATTTAATATTGAATTTAATAATGAAATCCAAACACACATTGTCATTTTAATATTTCATAATATATAGAACTTGGATTATTTTTTTACAAATTTATTTATTTTACAACCTATTTAATTGAACAGCTAGCAGATCCCCTCCACTCCTTAAGTTGCTCTCTGCCTAATCCAAAAACCCTCACTTGCCTCAAAAAGAAAATTAATAAGGTATTTACTTTCCTTTTTAAAACCAAATATGACAAATATGCAAAAAAGAAATTTTTACCTAAGAATTATAAATCTTTCCTTTGATAACAGGAATAAATTTTTACAATGAAATTATTGGAACACTATAAACATACCTACTTGTCTTTTAAAGATTTTCTTTGCCTGAGTTTCATTCCACTTATACATTACTTTTGCTATATTCACTTCTTTATTCAGTTCTGGTACAAGCTTTCCTATTTCATCATTTATATTAGAAAGTCTTGCAATAACTTGATTTTGATGAACAGCTAAAGGAAACACAATAGCAGTTCGTATGCCAAGAGTTGTCAACATAATTAATCCCCACCATGGAAGACCTGTTGATTGATGCAAGTCAAGTAAAAAGTTCTGAAATGACTGAACTGGAGCAGATTGTGATAAACTGATGTAAAACTGAGGAAGTGAAAAATTTCTTGAAGATATTACAGTCCTTGATGAGGCACGGCAAATGGAATATTTGGTATCAAAGCTTCTGAAATGCAATGGATGATAACATCGCATATGTAAATAAGAGTAAGACACTCTCTTGAGGTTAAATCTGGAGACCTTCTGAATTGAATTCATGTTTTATACCTGAAAATTAAAGAACAATATTTAGAACTTTGTTCATAGATTATATATACATTCTTATTCATAAGTAGAAAAATATGTATGGCATAGTCAAATGAAAGTAAGATTGTGATATATTTCTGCATTGATTTATTTATTCAAATTGGGTTCAGCTATAGAGTATCCGTTGCCCTGCACGAAATTGTGACTCTTTCCCTTGTATCGATTGTATAATGCCATATATATTTAATCCTCAATAAAGTAAAATACATGTATTTTTTATGTAATATATATTTAAAATGCAATAAGATTAAGTAAATCATATAAAAATAAAAAAGGTAGATAGCAAATTGTTGTTTTATGCTACTTAACCGTAGCAGATGAAAAGACCAAATTCAAAGTAAAAAATAAGAAATCAGTGAAATTCAGGCTACTGTATGATTTTAAACATTCAGACTAAAATGCTATATATGAGCATTTTCAGCCACAAAAAAAAAAGTATATAGAATAACCTGCATGCTTTTTTTTTTTTTTTTTGCTATAATTTCTTATATCTAAATAAAATGCACAAATTTTCAAATTTATGACTAAGAGCTGAAGTGCCGACACACTTGACATCTTGTGCTGAGAGACAGGCCACACACCTTTGGAGCCAGCCCTCATTAGAATGGTATTTCCCATTAGTAGAAGCCCAGAAAAAATAGCACTAAAACTTAATAATTATTTCTATGAGAAACTTTTAGCAATGAATATTGATGCATAGTATTCCCAATGTATCAATATTCATTGCTAAAAGTTGCTCATGAGAAATATTGTTACAATTTGACAGTGTTTCTTCCAGAGTTTTTCTAAGCTAACATTCAAGTTAGTACCAACTAGAGTTCCACTGATGAAAAGTAACATTAGAATATCAGCTATTTGAATAGTGAGTGGCACATATATTTTATCTGAGTAAATATATTGTTTACACATAATTAGCTTATTGGTTAAAACAACTATCCCATTGATCCAGAAACTACACCTAATAATGCAGAATGTATCAGATTAAACTTATTTATAAAAAGTATCAAGTGCAAATAAGCAAGTTATTTAACACAAACCTTTCCAAGTCCAAGAAACTTATTTTCATCAATAAAATAATATAAACTATGTTATAGCTAAAGCATGCCATTATTTATTAAGCTTGATTCAATATTGAATGACATAACAGAGAAATTGAAAGGAGAAAACTAAGTCAAACATAAAATTTATAAATTATAAAGTGAATCAAAACAAGAGAATCAGGAACCAGATTCTCACCAAGGCAGAAAAAATTCTAACTAAACTGATTAAAACACATCAAACTAACCAATAGAATGAGAAATTAAAAAAAAAAAATGTTGACATATTTGCCGACTTATTGTCTTAAAAATGTTACTATGTAATGTTTCTCACTGCCAAGTACCAGTTCTCCTATATAGCTATAGATTTTTTTCAATAAGTTAAAAAGTTTGTGTTACTTGATTTTGGTGCCAACAACCAGATTAGGTAGGTTTAGTTAACAAAAACCACCTTTAGAAGTTAAATACTTTAACAAAATATTATATTAGACAAATGCATAACATTTTATTAATAAAATGTTTTAATGCATTTTTTTAATTACTGTAAATTTCTACACTTTTTAATGAAAGTTTCACAGATTTAACTATTACAAAAATAAAATTTAAAAAAAAAAAAACAAGATGAATAGCAACTTAATACTTTGATGATCCACATTTTTCAAAAATATACCATTGATTATTTAAAACAAAATTGAAAATTCGAGCACTTCAGTTCCAGCATGAATTTTGTCTTTATGCAGTTACTAGGAAATGACAGAATGTTTTCATATAGAATCGGGAAATATTTATAAGCATTAAAGAAATATATTTGAAAATCACTGACAGCGTTTAAATTTAAATAAATGTATAAAAAGTGTGAGGTAAAAAAAGAAGCGTAAACTGATTTTACCTGCAGTATCTCTGTATTCTGCAGTTTACCTGTAAATCTCTTAGAACAGAAAATTTGTTATTTATAACATTTCATTACAGATATTTATACAATTAAACCTGTGTTTGAATATTATTTTTATAGACAGTGAACATTTATGATAATAGAAGAATATTATAATATGTGTAACATTTTATAAGAACATTTTTTTTTTTCTTTTTTTTTAATATAACAGACTTGAAGCATGTGAAGGAAACCTTAGTTCAAAACAAAAAATAAATTCAATATGATGGCATAACGAGTCCAAAATTGACGAATCTAACTTTTGGGCAACTAAATCCAAGCAAACATTTGTATCAGTTTAATTTTATTTATTGCACTACGCAATCTTTTCGCTAATTTTTAAAATTTTTCCAACGAATTTTTTTTTTTAATAACACTTAATAATGATAATGTGAACATCGTGTAGTTCTCTTGATTATTAAAAAAAACTTTATAAATTACAAAATTTTCTTTCAAAATATTTGAAAAGGACTAAAATAGATTAATCTTTCCAATTATAATTTATATCTGTTGCATCAATTTTCGTCTAAAACTCTTTCCACACAGTCTTTTTTTAACACCTGTTGACCTGAAGTTTAACTCTATCTGTACCTGTGTATCAGTTTGCTTGTTTTTGGTTGGTGACAAAGTTGTTTTTTTAAGTTATGCCTATCGGCGATTACACGGACGTGAAATGTATATTTATGTTTCAAGAGTTACAACTGTTCATTTAAATTTTTATTAAAAGTTTATATAATGGGTTTATAATGTAAAATTCCAGAAAGAATGTACTTTTATTGTTTAATTGAAGAAGAAATGGATGAATTATATTCGTTAATTATGAAAATTTAGTATAGAAAACTACTATTTTTTTATTCCTTGACCCGTCCTGAAATGGCGTTTCTATGTCCAGTAAGAATACGACGGGGCAAACGAAAGAAAGGTAGATTATTAAATTTTTAATAATTATCATTCTTTTGATTCAATTATGCTTGTTCTAAATATTTGAAGTATAAAACTTTAAAACTTTGAAGTTATGTTATTCCATAAAAGGTTTCGATTTTGATATTTTTCGATTGCTGACTATCTGATATAGATTATGCATGTCTGATATAGAAAAAATTTATTCTTTCTAAATAAATGTAAGTCTTATTTGCTGTGATTTTATTGATAAAGTGTCTTTCTTTCTATTTTGTTTTCGCATATATTTCTTAAAATAAGAAATGTATTGTCAATGATTTTCTTCAACGAAGTTTGTAGTGTGGGAATTTTTAATTTTTCTTTTCTTTTCTTTATTCGAAAGTGATTTCTGACTTTAAATGTTTTATAAATTAAGTTAAATAGTGCCGATGTATCGAAATATAGTGTGAAGTATATTATATTCAAAATAAAATTTACCTTTATTGTTATCTGTTGAGTTGCATGTGCTGTCAGCTTAGGTTATCGCATAAATCCTCCTTTGAAATAAAATATTATACTCTATTGAATCGGTATATTAAATTTAAATTAAAAAAATAAATTTAATTTTAAGTTATAATTGTATTCCGATTTTTTAAAATTAATTTTACATATAGTTTATTTTTAAATACTTACCTTTGGTCATATATGAGAAGTTTCTAAAATATTAAATAGTGCTCATGTTATCAGGCAAGTTTTGTTAAATTTTCCTCATAGTTTTTAGGAGTTTTATTAAATATAAAGTGTAGAGTTTATTACACTGCAGTTTAACATATTTGATTTAAATTATATTTCTGTTCAATATGTTTATTAAAATTGTATATTTGTATTGAAAATTAGTTACTAGGGATTCATTGTTTCATATTACATTCTTATTTGTAATATTTTTACTTTCTTCATTTTTCATCTAAAGTTCACTTATTTTTTGAGCAACTAAGCTTTGCTGTACTTTTTAAATTCTTGGACATGTTATATAAATAATATTAGAAAATAAATATCATGCACTATAAAAATTATATTTAACAAGAGGCTTATTATAAGATATTCTTTTTTGTTAAAATTTAAATCAGCTGTTGCTGATTTTATTGCACTTCTGCACTGATTCTTGTCTCTAAAGATAATTTATATATAGTGTGTAAATGAAGGATTTATTTCAAGCTTGTAATCTTTTTCTTTTCTAACCCACATTTTGTTAGCATCATAATTTCTACATTTTTTCACCTCCTTACCTACTTTTGCATATTAATAGTTATCTATCTCTTCACTAAATATTCTTGATATATGAGTCACACAGAACATAGTGATATCAATTAAATATTTTATTAAAGAAGAATTCATATATTTCATTGTTTGTATATATTATATATATATATTTGTATGAAATGAGGTATATATACATATATAATTTCTATCATCTCTTGCATTGGATGATTGAAATGAAAGTTGTTATATACATGCTCATCATTGACCAATAAAAAATGTTGTAAAGGTAAATTAATCTTGATCTATCATCATCTCGTAAGAGTGATACTTACTATATTATTTACACAAATATCAAGTTGACTATTTTATTGAATCTTTAAATTGACCAATTGGTGTGAATGTGGCTCGATAAACTGAGGACCAAGGAATTCTTGAGAACTAAATACGTTCAGCGTTAGGCTGACCACCTAACCGGGACATATCCCTTGCACCCTAGGAACCTTGATTGAGAAAGCAGATATAGGCACTGTGTTGGACTGTCGTGCCACTGAGTTTAGTTTTAATTGATCTAAAATTTTATTTTTATGCTTCAATCTAGCAATTAAATATGACTATGTGAAACTTTCTCTCGGATCAAAATTTCATGGTTCCATCTATTCTTCATCTCTTTTCAGATAAAGTCAGATGTGAGTTGTTTCAATAGATGTAATAAATGGATAAGTTATGATGAAATATTTTTCTCATATTTCAGCTGAAATGGTAACTACTTATCCTCTTTGCCATTCAGATGAGATGGATCTTCAAAATACATTCCATTAATTTACCAACTGACAGTTCTGATTCTCATATTTCAATCTGTTGAGCTAAAAATAAATTTTGTTAATCCTTTCTGTAATCAAACTTTAAGATTAAAGTTATCTTCAATCCATCCTTCTTGGTAGAGTTAGATGGATTTGTTTAATTATATAAAATAAATGAACCCATTGGAGAGTGTATTTTGTTTCAGGTTGTCAGCTTAAAAATAAATTAACTAATTTTTAATGAATCCTAGAATGTTAACTTTTCTTAAAGAATGTTTGTTTAAAATAGCTATAGAGATTTTGAAATTTAATAATTATATTATCCATAGTTCAAACAAAGTATTGAAGTGGTAAATGGCCTATTACCTACCCTCATAGAGTTGTTGTGGAGTGAGTTATTAAAGAACATTTAGCAAATGAAATTTTATGTATAGATTACAACCTGTACATGAAAAATATATAACATATAAACCTATATTTAAAATTTTCATAATCAACCTATATTTCATTTTTTTTTTTTTTTTCAAAAGAAAGATGCTGGAAGCTGGCTTAGAATTGTAAGAAAACGATATAAAGTATAGTAAATTTTATATTCAAATTAAAGAAATTATTACAATTCTAATTTCTTTATTATTTTATTAGAAGTATACAGTACTCCATCATGAATGTTAACTTACATTATGTTGTAAAATTATTATTGAATTTTTTTTTTCCTACAAAGTTTTAATTTGAATAAAGATGGGTACTGATAATTTTACTATTAGTTCTTTCAAAATAATCATTTAAAATCAAACATTTTAAGATGTCCTTGGAAGTATAAAGATGAATGATAATGAAAATTTGGATTAAAATCTGGAATATAATGCATATGTTTTAACAATTTGTTTTGTTTCTAAGGATAAATTATACAGAAATTAAAAAAAGAAAAATAATATGTTTTAAATTAAAATTTTCTTTCCAATTCGATTACTCTCTCATTTGTTAATTACACTTAAATATTAAAAATGAAAAGAAAAACCAAAGAACCAACCCTTCAGCCCCAACCAGTAGTTTGATTTTACCATTTTTGTCTCATTTGTAAGCTTTTGATATTTACATATCTCATTAATGTTCACCTACTCTCCACCATCTTCCATTTTTATTTCCAAAAAACTACTTTGCTTAACATTCTCTACAGCAAAAAAAAACTGTCTAAAAGTCTACCAACTGTAACGCCCACTGTTACAGTTTAAGAAATTTTGATTTCATACAAAAGCCCTTGACCCCTAAATATGTTATCCGTGATTGTATATCCCACCAAAATTATCTTAAAATTTCTAGAAATATTGCAATTTAAAATTTTGGCAATTCACCAGCCTTATCAACTGGCTAATTTGTTAATTTACAGGCATTGTTAATGAGTCAAAATACTCTGTGTAATATTCAAATTTAATTTAAAATAGTACTTTCATTTATTTCAATAAAATATAGCTCATCAAAATTGATTGCCAAAATTGATGCTAGATTAATGATATAATATGATTAGTGAACAAATGGTCACTGAAAATGGCTAGTATTATATAAATTTAAACTTTTTGTTAGTATAGATCTAGAATAATATTTATTGTATCTTTTTTTTTTTAAAAAATCAATGGAAATAAGCTTTCTCATGTACTGACACAATATAGCATGCATTGTGTTTTGGTTTGTAATATAGTTAAGAAAATTACCATATACTGATTCTCTTTTACTAACTGCATGCCAAATTTCATCTATTTAGTTTGTATTTTTTCAGTCATCATGTTCACTTATATTGACAATTGTGGTATAATAATAACTTACTAAAATTCATGCTTTATGTACATATAGTCAGATGTAAATAAATATATAGTAAATAGACATATAGTTAGATGTGTTTTTTTTTATGGATTTGGTCCATATTTTGACAAAAATTTATAATTATTATAACTAGCTCATATGCTAGGTTTTGTTATATCTGTGGAGCTAATATGCACACTGATAGATTGCATTAAAAATTTTATAGAAATCTATTATTTTGGTATAAAAAGCATATATCAAATTTTATTCAACTAGATTATTGTGATTTTTGAAACAATGTTTAGAAGCTGATTTATTTCATAAAAGTGGAGCCATACAGTTCTGTTATATCCTACCAGAATTCAAAGTCCTAGGATGAAATTTTTTGGAAATGATTACATTTCTTTTCATATATTTTTGGAAGAAAGATAAAATTGTTTTTATCTCAATTATCAGCATAATTTATCTTCATTTTGATGATATACAGTTAAATTTTATTTCTTTTAATTTTCAATTTGTGTTGATGACAAGGGGGGGAGTAACACAAACACAAGTATGTGATTTACATTTTATCAACCTTATTGCTAGTAGGGGAGAATTAGAAAGAGTGGGACAGATTTCACACATACATACAAACACATAAAAAAAATTACTAGTTAAGTGAATTAAAGCATACAGTTTATAAAAATCTAACAGTATATTCTATAATTTATATTTTTAAAAGCATAAGAGCAGATAAATGCAAACAATTAACTTTTATTAGCATAGTTAAAAAGTGTAGAATTTTAATCCCACACCTCTCTTATATCACATACTTGTCTTGAGGAAGAAATTGAAAAATGTTTGAAAAAATTAAGTTTAATAAAGATTGTATTTTGATATCCTTTTCATTCAATGAATTATGGCTTTGGACACACCAAACAAGAGCTGATTTTGAAATCTTCATTAGTAATGCCAGATTGTGAAAACTTTTCTTTTACAACCATTTCCACTGGTTGCAATATATTATTATTTAGTATATTTTTCTCTTGCTGGATGCTTTTTCTTCAATATTCAAGGCATTTTTATATAGAAAATATGAAATTAGTAATTATTTTTAATTTAATGACAAAAGCTTTAATAATTAACTTTAATAATTTAGCTTCATTTTTTCATTACTTTATATTTATTATATTACTTATTATTTTATTATATTTACAGTAGAATTTCCCTTAACTGAAATTAAGTGGTAAACATGTTTTTAGGTAGGAAATAATACAAAGTAATCTACAGTATTTAATCATATCTTATATGACACAATTATTAACAAATCATTTTTAGATACACTGATGGTCTTAAGTAAATTTTTGAAAAAGAGTGGAATTTTATGCTTTTTGTTTTGGTTAATGGAAGTTCAATTTTTTTATTGTTGTATATTTTTGTTTTATATTATTTTATATATAATTATATGACAAAGCAATATTTACTAACTTTTATATTTTAATAGATTTAAAATCATCAACTTCCTATTGTATTGTAACACACCAAAATTTAACTTTACTAAACAACATTAAGAAAAATTAAAAACCATATGAAATTTATATAGAATACACATCTTGGAAGACAAATCCATAAAGAAAGTGAGAGAGGTAGTTGAAATTTATCTCATCAAATTATAAAAATTTTACTATGAAAATATTAAAAAAGTGATTTTATAGAATTTTTGCCTTTTTTATTATTTTTATGTAATATGAAATTTTGTGAATAGCCAATATAAATAACTATAGTAGTAATAATTGCACTCTAATACCACTAAATTTCATTATAGTTGTCCTCACTAATAGCTCCTAAATTTTCAAGAAAATATGCCAGGTGTGAATAGAGAAAATAAACTAAGCTTATTCTACAGTCTAATTTCTTGAAATTTTTTATTCTCTTTTCTACAACAGATCTGTTGTTTGGGGAAATTTTGTTTCCAAGAAAATAATATTTGGTTTTTAAAGTTCCAGGAATTTCTTTCTTTCGTTTCTATTTTAGACTCAAAATTTTCATTTTTCTTAACTTTTCTAATGTCTGGTTTTGCAAACACACCTTCCCTCGCTTGTGCTTTGAATAAATTCGGAAACTGGTCTCAAAGGTATTTGAAGCATTCACGTTCTTTTGGTAAAGCTTTGGCAAATTGTTTCATAAGACCTAATTTTATGTAAAGTGGTGGAAATAAAACTTTTTTGGATCAGTCAGATTTTTCTTTTTGAATAATTTTTGACTCCATGGTCATATATCTTTGTGATTAACTATTTTTTTCTTTAATGTAATATAGTTTGCTGTCACAGCTCTCCATCTCATAAAGTAGAAAAGGAAATTTCTTGTCCCATTTTTACTGACAAAGTAACGTAAATATCATTTTCAGATTACCACAAACTATCCATTTGTGATTGAAATACGGTTGCTTATTTAAGATGAAATCAAGATTTTCAAATGAATATTATGGGTTAACATAGTTTCTTCGGTACCACTAAATTTCAAGTATCTTTTGAAAGAGGATTTGGCATTAATTTAAATATTGAAGTAAAAAAAATTATATTAAAAATAACATGTTCTACAACATATAGTCTATGACAACATCTAAGCAGTCTTGCAGAATCCACTCTGTAAACATTATTGAAGTGAGAAAGTTAGCAATATTAACCCATTAAAAATATCTCCTACTTTTGGGGAAACAAATGGCAAAAGAAATAGTTGTCAGTGATATAAAGAAAACTAGATTCTGCTTTCTTGATCTCTTTATGAAAAAAGAGAATACTTTTGGAAAAGGAAATTGCTCATATTGAATATAAAGCTAATGCACTTACTTGTTCGCAAAGTCAGAAGTTTTCCATTGCTAATAAAATTAATTATTTGGGTAAAGTTATTAAAAAAATTAAAGAAATTGAAAGTATTTGGATAAATCTCTGAAGAGAAACAATCCTTTATTTTCATATTTAACATATTTAACAAAAATAACATTCTAGAACTTTTTTTTGGTGTGTGGAATTGGAATTTTAATGCAGTTGCAGTATACCTATTTTTTCCCCTTATATTACTAACTTTCTCCTTTAAAAGTCTTTTATAAGGATTATCAAATGAACCTTGCATAAAAACAAAAACATTTTAAGTAACTTAGTTTCAATGTTGGTGACAAAATATTTAATGATTCCTGGTAGTATTTTATGTGTGTATTTATTGGTATAAAATTTGGCATTAATACCTAACTTAATTTATTTCATTCGAATTTATAGTTCTGCAATAAAAAAGTATTAGGTTAATATTTATTCTTATTTTTTCTTTAAGTTGCTTAAAAAGTACTTATAAAGTGCTTATTTTTTAAGATAAAATTAGCCTACACATGTTGATATATATAGTATTTTATTCTTATGTGCTAATTCACGTGCCTTATAATTTGTGATTGAAGGATTTTGTTAATATTTAACAATAGTGAACTTTATTTCCTAGTTTTCATTTTCTCATGCCATCTGCCTAAGATCTGAACTCATTGTATTATCCTAATTGTTACTTTCTGTTATTGCAGAAGTCCTACCCCTGTAATTGTGATGAAATGCTTTTACCTTCCGCACATAATTTTGCATTCAGATCACAAATTTTTTTAACTCTATAAATGTAACAATCTTCATTCTTTGTGAAATGAGGTCCTTTTAAACTTCGACAATATGCTTTGCTTTCAAAGACAGAATAAAAATTTAATGGCATGATCTTCGCAGTTCTTTTCTTGTTAAGACTCCATTTGTATTAAGCTTTTCTTCATACATTTTTTTTATTTATTTGATTTTTAAAAATACAATTTTATTTAATCTCGCTTATTTTGTGCATTTTTAATGGTTTTATAGTATTTTAATAATTTTTAGTTATTTGATTAATTAAATTTTTATTTCAAATTTGCATTACCTCATAGTGAATTTGAGAATTAACAATCATAAAGTATGCTATATTTGTTATAATGAGTCATAAATTAAAGATTAAGAAATAAAAAATTATTAAAAAGAAATCCTATATTTTAGTATACCTATAATAGTATATTTTAAAAATTGTTCTTATTATATTCATGAATTTTATTATTTTCATACTGATTAAACATGGAACTTATATGTTTAAAAATATTTAATTACAGATGGAGATAAATTATCCAGTCGTACCCCTAGTATTGGACGCATCACCGGGAGTGCCAGTATCGAGACATTGGTCAGAGTTGGGATTGAAAAAGAAAATGGCCTCTCTCCAGACTCCAAGATGGTTGTTTTGCATGATTTTACTCCATGTGTTGATGATGAGCTAGAAGTAAAGAGGGGTCAGAGTGTTAACATGTTGTACCAAGAAAATGACTGGGTTTATGTGATTGCCGAAAATGGCCAAGAAGGATTCATCCCACATTCCTACTGTGCAGCATATGGAACTCATTTTGCAGAGCTGGCTTTGAATATAAAACATAAAAAGCTGCCTCGTAATGAGCGAGAACAAGAAATTGATCAAACTTCATCTCGAGGAACGCAAAGTGCTGATAGTGGCCAGCATTCTGATGTGGAGAGTTATGGTGTTATGCCAGAGTCTAGTTCAAACAATAACGTTTTGTCATTAAATCAAAATAATCCAAGTTCATCTTCTCAAAGCTCATTGCCTGATGTTCATCCATTTTTCAAAGATCCTGCTGGAAGGTATATTGTCCTATATACATTTATTGCCAGGGATGAAAACGATGTGAGTGTTGAGCGAGGTGAATTTGTTACTGTGCTGAACCGTGAGGATCATGACTGGTTTTGGATTGTTCGATCGGATGGTCAGGAAGGTTTTGTGCCTAGTGCATTTGTGTATCCTGCTGATGTTATTCAAGGTATGTTTTAAAATTGTAATTATCTTGTCTTAACTTACATATAATTCAAATGCTGTGTTAGCAGCATTTTTACTCTTTTATTTAGCAGATCATATTTGTAAAGCTGTGTTAAGAATATGTTTTTATAAACAGTGTTTCATTTGTTTCCGGTTTATATTTGAAATTTAAAATTTTATTCACTAGTATATTCGTAAACACAAGTGTTGTATTTTAATATTTTCTGAACTTAATGAGCTGTTAATTGGTTTATTTTGAGGTGCATCTTCTAGTAGCAGATTTAAAGAAATATTGTTTTTAGAATTCCACTAATTTTGAATGATCAATTTTATATTTAAAAAATCAAAATAGAAAAATTACTTTCTAGTTCCTAATAAAAGTGTGTTTTGAGAAACTGTTTATAATATTTATTTTCCTTTGTATAGATTATTATATTTCTTGTATCAAGTTATTATTTTAATCCCCTCACAAAACTGGTTTTTGGTATTTGTAATCACTTTTTAGGTAATTTTACTCCTTTAGCTCTTGCATTACCCCATATGTGATTTCTAGATTTATTTCTAATAGGGAAAGAGAAGAGTAGATGACTTTATGGAATGGTCAAAATGGTAAATAAATCTTATCTTTGAATAACTGAAAGAGGAGACAAAAGCACTTTCCTAGTTTTTCCTTCAAACTCCCTGCTTTAAATATATGTATTTAATTATTTTTTTCTAGCCCGTAATTTAAAAGTTAATGTACTGCATTTATCAAAACATTTTTTCCCTCTATCTATCCCTCTTAAAGGTTTGATTCACTAAAAACATTTTAGATAGTTTCTTAATGAAAAATATCTGTACTTGATTTATTCTTGTTTCAGTTTAATATTTTCTGAAAATATAAAAATCAATAATTTAGGTCACCTCAATAATTTAGGTTAGTACATATTTGTCTGAAATTTTTTTGAATGGATAAATGTGTTTAAGACTAATTTTGGGTTTAAAGTATTTTTTATAGTTCAATAAATTCCATAAATATGATTTAAAAATTTAATAATGCTTTTTGTCTCTCCTGCTGTCATTGCCACATTTTAATATTTTAATGTGTTTGATCAATAGAAATTATGTTTAAAACTTTTCTTTTCCCAATATTTTTAAATATTAATTCAACGCCCTGCATTTGAAATAAAATATAATATTAACAACAATATGTGTCATGTAATAAGTATGATATTAATTTTGAAGTATTATAGATATATAAAATTAAAAATTGAACATTTGTTCCTAATCAACAAGTGTTCTTAAAAGTAGATAAATCGGACAATGACTAGGTCCTAGTGGGGCATTGTTAGTTATGGCTTATTTTATGTGGTGATCAGAAACAGTTATTATGAAATCTGATCATATTTATTATACATATTTATTATTTATCATATTTATTTCCTTTATTCCAAGTCCACACACACACACACACACACAAAGTTGTCTGACACAGAAATAGTAAATTCTAGTTATGTGTGTTAACAATAAATATTAAATTGAAATTTCACGATGAAAAATTATTCTTTTCTGTTCATCATTTTTAATATTCCAATTATGAATAATTCTAAATCATCTGTCATCTCTATGACAAAAAATGAAGTTAAAATTTCATTAAGATGGCTTCAAAATTTGCCAAACAGGAAATGCATTTTCTAATTTAAGTATAAATATTAAATTGTTAGCTTTCAGTTAAAATATAGTTTTGCAAAGCATAGAATTCTAAAAACTATTTAAAATCCAAAATGGCAGAAGAATGTCTCCCTAGTCTAAACATTGCTTTCCAAAATTATGAAAAGTTTTAAAAAGATAATAACTAAATTTGATGGGATGAAGTTGAAGAAAAATTTTATAATGAGTTTGTCATTTTTATATATTATTATTAATATATATAATATTATAGCTGGGTATTTCTATTTAAATTAGAATGAGTGTTGTGGACATTCCTTTCTTAGGCAAAAAGTAATCGATTTTATTTAAAAGAATAGATTATAATTTTCTTTTATATATAAACTTAGTGCTCAGTATATATATACCTGAAATTTCATCATTCCAAAGAATCCATTTATATTACCCAGAAATTATTATTCATCAGATATTAGGTATACACACAAAGAAACAAGACTTATTCTATATATTTATTAAAGGTGTTTTTTACAGCCAGCAGTTAATTTTTTCTATTAACCATGTGAGCCCTGACTGCCTGATATCGCCCCGGTTGATAGTGGTGACTCATGCGCTTTGGGGTGGTTAAATGAGTTTAAGGGCTCGAAGGTATTTCTCGATGAGCACTCATTTAAACTCTTTTAACAGCCCCAAAGCCCCTGGGTCAAATCTCTATTGAACTGAATGATATTGGGCGGTCAAATGGTTAAATCAGCATTTGCAAATTTTTAGCATGAAGAAGCCAAACTTAACTTTTCATAATTCAAGAATTATATGAGAAACAAAAAAACAAAACAAAAAAATTGTATTCATGTAAGGAAATAAAATACTATGACAATTGATATTGTTACATTATACATTTATCATGCAATAAAACAAAAGTAATTTGTTAGCTATTTTAGAATGTCAGAAAAAGAATGCCATAAATTTAGAGAAATTTTGGAAATCGGTAATTTTTAAACTAATGTTGGGAAAAAGGAACTTGCACTGATTTTTTTTTTTTTCCTGTTACAAATTATAATTTACTGATCCCACAATTTTCAACTGTGTAATTAGAAGATTTTGCTGTTAGTCTAGCTATGCAATACAAAATATTAGTAAAAAATATTAAATGAATAATTCTCCATGGAGAATCCTACAAAAATATACATTTTTGTTAGCATTCTGTCATGTCTTAAGTAAAAATGGTTAATATTGCAAAAAAATATGCTTCCACATTTGGAATTAAGTTCTTAAGTGAAAGAAAATATTCTGAATCTTCATAAACTGTTATTATAATAAATTTCTTATCTAATAAAATGCATTGCTTCGTAAACTGAAAAATGATCTAGTAGTAAAAAGTGGAAATTTTGAGATGAATTAACTTTGATTTTTTAACAAAGCGAAATTCCAATTCCTTTTATATTCTTTCTGTGCTGGTGTCTGTCTTCATTGATTAGCTTTTGAGTTATTGATTTTTAATGCTATCTCTAATATGATTAGAGATCTAATATATTAATATGCATTGGGAGAAAAATTCTAAATGTTTGATATATCATATGCTAAAATATAATATTTTAGCTGTCTTTTCTGTTGATTGCAAAAAGTTAAATGTACTAATTGCTGGACATTGAAATTTGTGGCAAGTATAACAGTTTACACTATATATTATAAATCAATGGTGAAAGTGAAAATAAAGTGCAAAATTGAGTGTGCGACAGAGTGATCAATGCATTAATCACTCTCAGAGTATGAAATTAATGTGAGTGCAAAAAGGTAGATAGTTGGACTGAAACCATTACCAAACAACTGCAAGTAATTCATATTTTTTATACAATAATTAAATCGTAAATTATGTTTGAATGCTTTGCTTATTATGCTAAATTTGTTTATGTAAATTTTGGATAAAAAAATCACCATGTTTGCTTTAAATTTTATATTAAATGAATCAGAAGATGTCTCATTATTAATTTTTAATAATATCTTGTTATCTGAAACCTAATCAATAGAAAATTTACTATAATTTAATTTAAAAAATTAGTTAATTTTTATGTTATTAAGATCAGTTTTAGTTTTGCATTAAAATATTTAATTCTATGTTTTTCTAGAATTTAATGCTGCATTATTCATATGGAATTGAAAATTGGGTACTTTTCCATTAGCTTGGTGACAGCTAAAATATGTGCTAAGTAATGATTTTTTAAAAATAATATTAATTCTAATCTTACAGAACTTAATTTGTTCCAACTTCTTGGCATTATTTAGTTACACCTAGTCATTAGATATCAATTAGAATTACTAAGACTAACAGAATAGGACATTTTACTATTAAAGATGATAATCTGTTAAGCTAATAAAAAAAATGTCCAATATTGTAATGTGGCTATTTCATTAAAGTTTTAACATGCTTTTATTTAATTTAAGTAGCTTCATGTTTGTAAAGAGTTTTTTTTATTTAACTTCCTAATGTGCTAGGCTAGAAATTTTATTTGCTTGATGACAACATATTTTAATATTGCCACAATTTAACTATCAGCTGCTGGATTAATTTACTTAAATGTTGATTCCGTATATGTTGTGCCACACAGTAATAAGGTTTCATAATTTTAACAATAAATTATTAACTGAAGACTAAGCAATAGAAAATAATGAAAATAAAAGGATATTCTACTTTTTACTATACCTAGAAAAGTGTTTAAAAAAACTCATTCTATAAAATTTGTTTTATTTCTTATGCTGTCTAGATCATGTGGGGGCACAGATAACAGCCAGCAATCAAGCCCACCAATCCTCGGCACTGAACAATAATCACCACAACAATACTCCTGCCCCTGAAGATCTCCGTTTTCATGGAAGTGAACTGGTAATGCTGTACGATTACAAGGCACAAGCTCCAGATGACCTTAGTGTTCGTAGAGGTGACTGGGTTTATGCTGATATGAACAATCAAACTGTTGATGGTTGGTTATGGGCATATGCCCCAAAGACTAGAAAATATGGTTTTATACCAAAAGCTTATGCAAGGCCACCAGCTATGACGTCATTATGATTGTTTTATGATGTTTTAAATTATTTTATTTGAATAAGATTTTTGTTTACACTGAACTGTGATTGCATTAATAAATCCCACCACTAAAAAATATTCTTCCAAGTTGCCTTATGGAAAAATGCTGATCCATTTTAAAATGTTTGCAAGAACTGTTATATCATGATAAAATGTAATGCTGTACTAAATGAAGTATAGCTTATATTTCAGGGTAAAATCATTTCATTTGTTTTGTGATTTTTATTTATGCCATGTTGAAGCATTCCATTACTGAGTACTTGATTTGATTTTTAAGGGCAGGATGAAACCTGTGAATTATTAGTGTTCATGCATTTGAATGCAAAAAGAGAACAAAAATTTTGAAATTATCATAGAAATATTTGATGTTGATCTTAAAGGAAATTTATTGGATTGAAATTTATATTATTGTAAAATTATGTAATATCTTCTATAGAAATTTATTAAATTTATGTTATTAAACTGGAATTAATTTAGAAAATTGTTTGTCAATATTCTTTAAATATTCACTTTTTTACAGCTAATTCTTTTGAGTTTAGAAATAAAAAATTTTATTAAAAAATAATTCTTAAATTATTAAACTGAAGTATATAGATATATATAATATTCTTGAAGTATTTATAAAGTAATGTACATGAATTTTTCAGGGATAGTGTGAAGCAAGAATTTCCTTTTTCTCCTC
>JAPMOR010060665.1:103145-121305 GCA_026543865.1 Argiope aurantia | reverse complement strand
TTTTTTTCAGCTTCAGAAGATTTATATTTCAATTATATTGAAATGCAAATATATTTATTTTCAATAAAAATTCAATTTATATTCAACATTTTAGATGATGTTAAAAAATTTGTGTTTTCTAAATTATTTCTCATTTAAATATTGAATTTGTGCAGAAAATATTGTTGACAAATATCACTGAATGCATTCTAAACTGACTGTTAAACAAAGTTTCAATTCAAATTCATTAAGTAATATACCGAATTTCATTGATTTAAGTTATTGCGTGTACATATATGCATAGTATAGACATATAGAGTTCAATTATTTTACATATTTGATTCAAAATTTGATAAAAAATCTATATTTCAGATGCTATACTTGAGTACAAAATTTTATCTCGTTACATTTTCGCATTTTTAACTATCCAGTTCAAATGGTCGAAGAATCATATAGACAGACTTCCTCTAAATGGATTTTGTTCAATAATAAAAGCATTGTTAATATTCATAATCGCTTCTAACGTGACAAGTATAAAGTACAATTATGGCTGTATAAATGTTTACATCTTTTATTCAGATTCAACTAATTTTTACTGTTCATATTTAATATTAATTTTTGTTAGCAATAATATTGCATGTACGGGCACAATTATTAACTGTTAGGGTTTTAGTACCACAAGTAGGAAAAATCCTTCATTTTTATGTTAAATCGAAAGAAATATAATTAAAAACCATTATCCATATCGCAAATGTTCATTTTCTGTAGATATAAATTATTTTCTATTTTCCTGAATTTTTATTTTCTGATTCATTAATGTAAGTGCTAGTTTAAATTAAATATTTAATAAACTTTTTTTATTTAAGTTTCTAAATTATAGTATTGACAAAAATTATCATTTCTAATTCCTAAACGAAAATAAGAAGTTTTGTAGATGTCAACGAGTAGATTTGTAATAACAGACTGAAAAGAAAGGAAAAGTGTTGAAAGCAGGAAAAATTTAAAAAAACTACTGATGAATATAATATCATATTTTTTTATGATGAGCGTGCATGAAAGATATTGGTTCCTTATCCAGAACGCCTATAGCATGCCGGCGAGCTACCTTTTGCGTTTACAAGATATTGCGATTGAAGCACTAAGCACTACACACACACACACACACACACACACACACACACACACACACATATATATATATATATATATATATATATATATATATATATATATATCGCTTTATCAATCTTTCTTTTTTTTTCTTTTCTTTTTGAAACAGGCAAGAAAGAAATTTTCCTGCGTGCTCATCGTGGAAAATATAATATTTAGAGAAATTTATTATCTCACAGAACACGTTTCAAGAAAATAATACTAACGGATTTATTTAAATTTACTATGAATATACAGCTTCATAGCCACAGTAATAAAAGCAAATAAGTTTCTATATATTCTATTTTTATATTATTGACGTTGGAACTTTAAATCTTTAACTGAGAATTTAATTATAGGCATTAAAAGTTGTCAGCTCAGAATAAAGCGGAATTGAGAAAAACATTTCGTAATACAATCTTTATGAAATTTTAAGAAAGCAATTTTATCTATGAGTACTTTATAAATTTTTATCTAATTATTTTTATATATTCAGGACTCAATGTCATTACAATATTATCGAAGTGCAATTTTTGATAAATTTTTTTATCGAAATCAAAAAATATGAATGAAATGTAATACTGTCAGTATAATGATAAATTCCTTTTATTTATATAAAATTAAAAAAATTCATATGAGAAAGTTTAAAAGGAAAAAAAAAACAGAAGTTGCTTAAAAATTATTTAAGTGTTTTAAGGATAGATACTCGATACAATTTGCCTTTGTTGACAGCTCACATAAAAGTGCACGTGTTAATTTAACAATCTATATTTGCATGAGTATAAACATACGTGTGAGTTAATAATCTAGATTTGCGCGAGTGTAAACATACGTGTGAGTTTAATAATCTAGATCTGTATGTGTGTAAACACGTGCGAGTTTAATAATAACTTATACCTTTATTTTTGAGGATTTTTTAATGAGATGACTTTCAATATTATGCATTAGATAATTAATCGCATGAATGTCACTCCTTGTGGGATCTGTGATTCCCACAGGTAATCCTGACAAAAAAAACAATATATAATTTTGCAATATATAAATTAATCTGGTATACCAAAATTGTGTAAAAGAAAAATGGGAATAGTTGAATACTATATTCGAAGATATTAATTTAATTAACAGGAATTTTATTTATGTTTCGAAATTTTTAATATGTTTATCAAAACAGAGTTAAAAGTTAGAAATTGCAAATTTTTAATTATATTTTAATCATAAATAATTTCAGTTTTTAAATACTTCGACTGTTCTACGCGAATTGATTTATGAACGATTCATATCTTTTCGTTTACCTTATAAAGTTTTATCTTGCAAGAAATCTTCTACAGACATATTTCATGATCGAAATTTTTTACTTCCTTTATACAAATTGTGTTCAGAAATGTGCGAAGGAAGATTAAAAAAGAATTAAAATCTTTTTGAGATGAATCACTTTCCAGTATCCATTGATTCAAATCACTTATCCCTGACGGCAGAATTAATGACTTGCCTAATTACTCCCAAAATAACTGGTGATTACGCCGCTTAAGTACCGGTTAGAGATGGCTAGAGATGCCTTTTGCTGTGGATAGCTTAATTTATTTCTCAGAACCTGGAAGATCCCACCTGTGGTCTGTTATCTCGATTTCTCGAAATTAACTGCTCCAAGTGTTTGAAGATCTTAATTATTTTGCATGCTCAAAAAGATATAAAGAGCTCGTCTAGAGTGCTGATCTCTCAAAATTTATAGTGATTACCCGCTGCCTGCGTCTGTTAAATTGGCACCAATAACCTAAGAAGGATTTTATACTTTTGCTTACATCTGAATGCAAGACTAATAACAGTCTAAACATAAAAAGAACTATGAATTATAGTTTTATGCTCGTTCAAGACGCAGACATAGCAAAACCGTGTCATTAGACAAGTGACTGACCATTGCATTACTTTTATTGCAGTTGATTTCTTCCATTAACTCTTGAATATGTCTTACTGAAGTCAAGAGCCATCTATTAAAATTTTAACTTTCAATATACAGACGTAGCAAACCCGCGCTATAAAACGAGTGACTTACCATTGCATTTCTTTTATTGCGATTGATCATTGCATTACTTTTAATGCGACTGATTATTGCATTACTTTTATTGCAATTAATTCATTCCATCACCTCTTTAATATGTCTTATTGAAGTCAAGTGCCATCTGTTAAAATTTTAACGTTCAAGACGCAGACGCAAAACCGTGTGATTAAACAAGTGGCAGAACATTGCATTATTTTTATTGCAACTGATAATTGCATTATTTTTATTGCAATTGATTCCTTCCATCACATCTTGAATATGTCTTAGTTATTAAAATTTTAACGTTCAAGATGCAGATGTAACAAAATCATGTCATTATACAAATCACTGCTCTTTGCATTACTTTTATTACAGTTGATTTCTACCATCACCTTTTAAATAAATCTTACTGATGTCAAGTGCCCCCTATTAAAATTTTAACTTAAACTATTGTGAGAATTCAATGCATTAAGATACTATTGGTTAACCCTTTTGGCCTATGAATTTATTCTATCTCCTAATTATATTATATACTTTATATGGTA
Organism: Argiope aurantia; assembly: GCA_026543865.1. NCBI lineage: Eukaryota > Metazoa > Arthropoda > Arachnida > Araneae > Araneidae > Argiope > Argiope aurantia. Next base: position 117,597 of record JAPMOR010060665.1, on the reverse strand, counting down.
TGATTACTGTTATTTCAGTTCCCAATAATAATATTAAAGTATTCTTGAGGTATTGGAGCCTTTCCAAGTGATTTTTGTATTTTATAATTTCTCTTAATTACAAACTTAAATACTAAAAATTCAGTAATTCTAGTCATGTTCCAGACACATCCTTGTAAATGGAGGGGCTTTTAAACTTGAACTAATTTTAAAAAAATATTAATCTGTTTCTTACTCTTCTCTTGAGGTCTGCTTCTCAGTATTACATGCTAAACTTGACATTTTGTTCTGAAGACTATCTGACAAAGTTTTAATGCTTGAAATTGACAGCAGTGTTAATAATAGATGAATAACAAATTTTAGACATATTTTGATCATTCATAACGAATTAATTATGAATTCATCTTCTTTTGTGAATTACTTTACAGTGTATTATTATACTACACAATAAAGTATACAATATGTTACTGTATAATCTATATATATATGATGTTAAGACATGCAATAGTTTATTATATACGATGATACTATATAATAAAGAAACATTGGAGCAAGTTTTATACAAATAAATCCAATAATATAAAAGTAATATTTTAGAAGACCTTTTCTCCGAAAATGGGAACATTTTAAAATTGGAATAATTTATTCTAATGTATCTCAGTCAAAACTGTTTTCGCAATATCTAATCACCATAAGACTTTGCAGCAACTTTTCTTTGTTATAAAATATTGAATGAGGATAAAACAGGAAAACCTTCTTATCAAAACCACGAAATATTGATAACTATTTTTCACTAGTATGGTTTAAATTTGTGGTATGTTTTATAAAATATGCAACAATTTTTTTATAGAAATTTTTGTGGTATATTATAGTATGGTTTATTTTATAAAATTCTTAGGCTACCAGTTTGGGAAATCAGAATGCTTCTTTAAATGAAAAATGTTTTCAAAACTTTGAAAAAACGTTCAGAATGGAAATGTGCTGTTCTCTTTTTTTTCTTTAAGTTAATATTGTAAAAAATTTGAAAAATTCTGATGAACACAAAGCAGTTAATGATCACAATAAGAATTTAAAAAGGACTAGAATAATCGCAAGTGAAACTACCAAAATGGAAATTACCTGTTTCGCTATAAACAGGTAAAATGAAATGAGAAATGTCTTTAGAAGGAATAGAAAATTACTTGTTTAGTTATAAATAAGAAATTTCTAAATAAGTTTTAGTTAAGAACTAGTAGTCCAAAATTACAGATTTTTTTTAATAAAATGCAAGAAGCCCTATGAATAGAAACAGAAATAATGATTGAGAAAATTCAAAGAATTGGGATATTTCATTCAACAGTAAAGAGCTTATGATGATTAAAAAAGATCAAGAAGAAATTATTTAATAGATACTTGGAAGCTCCACTTTCTTCGCCCTAACCGTGAGAAGAGGATTTTCAGATAAACCCAACGTGAATGTTATGCCTTCTTAACACAATGCTAAGAAAAAGGGCTGAGCTTAAGTTATTTGTTTTAGAAGCCTCAGCTTAAATATACAGTAAATAAAATGTATTGCCTTTGAAAAAGTTTTAATTGTTTTTTTAAGGTCATAAAATATGATTAAGGTGACAAAATCAATAATCAAATGAAAGTTTATAAAGAAATGTGTAAAAGGTTTATAGAGAAGAATATTATTAATTCTTTATGCAGATGATTTTGAAATAAGATAATTTATAATTATTCCGTTTTGGGACAACGTTAAGACTTTAAACTACCTTACTGCTATATTTTTTTAATTTCTTTTTTATTAAGATATTTTTAACACCATTTTCAATGGTATTGAAACAGTGATTAGTGCATTCTAACAAAAAACGGAGGTCAGTCAATTAGAGGGAGGTAGGGAAAATAAACTCTTTTTCGAAAAAATAAAATCGTTGCTCAGTCGCTTCAGGCTATAAGAAAGGGCCAAAAATTCGGTGGAATTCTATAGTAATGGAAACAATGGAAATTTCTAAGAATATAATACCCGGAAATAAAACAGTTTAAAATTCCAATTTTTAACCTTTTTAACACTATTAATTTTATTTATAGGCAAAATTTTCAATTGAGGTTATTTTTTTTAAAATTAGCTTAGGCGATATTGAAATAAGTAAATTTATAGGTACTTCTTTACTAAACAACGTAAAGAACTTTAAACATCTCTATTTTTATTTTTTAATTTCTCTTTTATTATATTAATATATATTTATTGAAAGTGTTTTTGGCTTATTTTAAAATATTGATTTAACGAGGACCAAAAGGAAACATAAGTGCATCGCTCTAATTCAAATGAAAGCTGGGAAAGAATGCAAGCAAATGAAATATTTTTTATTGCTAACGAACAAGAATACAAACGTAGAGTTGTTTCTTGAGCAAAATTCTAAGAAAAAAACTTCAGAAATAGAAGAGATTAAAAATTTAAAGTTGAAAAATTATTTAATTAGTTTATTTTTATGTTTTTATTAATAAAAAATGAATTATTTATTTAATTGTCTCTCAAAATGTTCTTTAAACATTTATAAACAAATTTGATATACTAATATAACATGTATTTCACACTTATGGAGAAAATTAGCTGTAGACATTTTAAAAATTGTCTACTTCAATCATATTTTAAATTTTAATTAAAAAGGCATTTCAGGGAATAAAAATATTTTGTTTCATTAGTACTACAAATAAATAGACATAATTATACAAAAGTCAGGACTGCGGACTAAATAAAATTATTATAATATTTTATAGAAAATTGAATTCTACGTTCAAATATTCAGACATATAGGGACTTTAATTCAGGGAAGTGTTAGATATATTATCTTGTAATTATAGTTTCTACTAGTGTTTATTTTTTATGGAAAAAATTATGGTAAGATTACGGCAGATTCTGTAATATGCATTTGCATCCTACTTTTCTTAGAAAACAAAATGTTTTGATTCTTTGTTAATGTTTAATTTAACTATTCAAAATACAATATCTGGATTTTGAGACCTAATGATATGATAGTAATGACTGGCAGGAAATAAAAAAAAATTATCGAATTCTGGACTCTGAGAATTTAAAAAGAGGTCAAAAATCTGAAATTTAAACTGGAAAAACATGTTCCGTTAACATGTTTCAAAAAGTATTAATTTGATGTTAATGCTATAATATAAACAAATATGTGATTGGGCGAAATTATCAAGTGAAATAAAGTCTTATTCAGTAAATTCAAAATAAAAAAAACTATCACTAAGCTGACATATACAATGTAAGCGAATGAAAGATATGAAATGTTTTAAATACTAAAAATTGTGATAAATTTGCCAAAATATAAAACAAAATTATGCCAAAGAATAAAAGAAATTGCGGAAATTTAAGAAGGGAATCAGTATAGAAAAATTAAAATGGAAAAAGAAATTAAAGTAGGGGGGATAAAGGGTTAGTTATAAAAAGGTAAATTGTAACGCGCACTTTACTCAGTAAGTTTTAAAAATTCTTGATCAGAAAACTTTATTAAACATGAGGTTTTACAGCTGAATTTATTAAATAAGCACAGCTAATGTCCTCACGAAACAGGTAATGTGAAATTGTATTGCCGTATTGAAAAGAGACAGTCGGATCTCCATGGCCGAATGGTCATGGCACTGGTCTCATGATCAAGAGTCCTGGGTTCGAATCCTGCTAGAAACAATGCGATTAATAGTGAATGTAAATACTTGATTTTATATTTTCCTTTATTTCATGTTCCAGAATATACTGGGCGTTTCTTTTGTTTACCAGACAAGTGTTCTGGACTTTTCTTACTGTCTCCAGAAGAGTATTCTGGAGCTTTCTCTGCTTGTATAAAAGCAGAAGATTTGTCAGTTACTGTGTTCTGAGTTCAGTTAATAAATTGGTTTAGCTCTACCTCTTGCGTATGTCATTGAATTATATACTATAGTTCTACGTGACAGTATGAACATGTTCCATTTTAGCACATAACTGGACTAAAAATATTTCGTAAATTTTGATTTAAGATAAATTTATTGAGAAAATACTAAAATCTTTTTACTTCTTTATTTTATAATACAGTCTAAATACTTATAATAAGTTCAATATTAATTTATAAATCAATATAAATATCCGAAACCACCCAGCGGGCAGGTTATAACAAAATCTTAGGACAAATTGTAACACTCGTTTTCTTCGTGTTTCGATTTGTGCTGTTACATTTCCTGATTTAATTAATATCATGCCAATTGCTTTATTTTTGTTAAAATAATTCATAAATAGTTACTGATAGAAAGAAAAAAAATAATTATAATTCATAAAAAGATGACAGAGTGGATAGAAAACACACATATACATATACATCAAGAAGATATTATCCAATCATTTTAAAACGTGCCAAAACTAGTTATATAAAACATCGGGGGAAGTAATAGAGGAAATGAAAGTGATCACAGAAAAAAAAAAGATAAATCTGAGCAATTCTATCCGTTTATTTACTTGCTTTAGAATGAGAAACGATAAAAGGAAATTCCAACGTTCTTCAAAGAATGGAGTTGTAATTACTTAGCCAAAGATTATTAGAAATGCAGCCGAATTATTTTTTAATTTAATACTTTGTATCTTAGAAATTATATTTTAAAAAGTTGCTACACACCACTAAAGAGAGTGATTTAAAAGTAAAAGGATTTCGCTTTTTTTTTTTTTTCCTTCGCCATAACGTCGAAACGTACCATGTTGATTTTTTTTTTACCTACACTATTTTGAACGTCAAAAAATAATTTTTACAACGATATACTATTTCCGAACAATTTTCCTTATTTTTATAATACAATATAATACAATTTTCCATTTAGTTTTAAAAAATTGAATCAATTTAATTTCCCTGTCATAACAGCGTGTCGCGGTCGCGCAGTAATGTACAACATTGAACGATATCATGTAATATGATTCAATATTGCAAATATTGTTTTATATCATACAATATTGTACAGTATATGTGAACTACTAGGATTTTTTTGAATATACTAAATTGAGATCACTGTTTAATTTTATTGATCATTCGCACACTTTTTTCACTGTTAAAATTAAGTCATTTTTTCAGCCATTTCCAGATATGCTTTTATTGCCTAAAATAAAATTAAAACTTTTAATAATCGCTCGTAGTAATAATACACCAACAAACCGTTCTATCAAAATTGTTACCATTCCGACTAAAAAAAAAATAAGTACTTTAAGAAGATTTTTATTGGTGCAAATCAAGAATGTTTCATTATTAAACAATAAATATAGTAACACCTTTTACTTTCTAGTCAGTATAGTAATATAACTGACTAGAAAGCGTGCTGAAACTTCAAATGAACAAATATTCTTGATTTTTATTTATGTATTTGAATTTTTTTCCTACTTTGAAGTAGATTTCATTTTTATATAACCTGGCACTAATGAAAAACAGAACAACATTGGTATGTTCGAATTAGTATCGTGAGAGCAATTACATTAAATTAAATTTTTCGAAAGAAATCCTACATGTATTGAAAGTTATAGTACATTTTATATTTAAGTTGCTCTCATTTTCATATACTTCATGACATTTGTGAAGTTTCTATTTACAAGCAAAATTTGAAAATATTGTTAACCAAGTATTACAAATACTAGTATATATATTGAAAATATTTCACACTCTATCACATCTTTAATAACTTTAAGGGGATATTTTAACTTCGGTATTATAAATCATAGTCTAACATTAAAGAAACCTCTTAATAATTAAATGAACTAGTGAATCTAGTTAATAAATCACGCAGGATGATTAAATAATCGATTTTCTTGTCAAGCAGTTCATATACTAAATATCTTACGGATAGTCTCTATTGAATAAATGACTTTCAAATCTTATTCTTTTAAGAACAAAATAAACTGCGTTTCCTTAAATATATTTAAAGGCAAATGCAAAGTTCAATAAACTGCAGTTTTCACGCTAGAAATTCTTTTGTATTAACGTAATATTAATAATGACTTTTTTTCAATTTATCTTTAAAAAAAACCCTATTTTCACTATTACGCGAATTATAGCAAAACGCATGCCAGTCTCGTATTCTAGCAAAACTTTAATTAAATGAAGTTAATTAACATTTCTAAAGCCCAACAGACTTCCAATATTTATTGGCGATTGCAGCAAACGTCGAAATAAATTATAATTCTTACGTCTCACCAAAGTTAATTGCTCGTATATCTTGTTGAGAACATAATTGGCGTGCCCAGCTTTGTAAAAGTAGATTAAGTTGTCATGACGATTGTCAATATTCACGAGAGGCAATAAGAATAGATTGAACTGCGTTGTTTTGATGCTTCTGTAAAAAAAAAAAAAAACTATTTATCTAAAATAAAACAGAAAAAGAAATATAATTATTGATTGAGAGTAATCAATAAATAAATTTAAAATCTGCACTTAATTCTTATTGTTATGCTTAGGTGTGCTTTTGAAATAATTCAAATGTATTATGGTTTGTGACTAAGATCAGGATGCATTTTTTGAAAAACTCTAAAATAATCGAATTTTTTTTTAAATTTATGCATAAAAATGTATGAAATCAAAATACACCAGTTAAATGATAAAAGTTTTTTTTTTCAAAAATCTTTTATTTTAAAGAATTCTTAAATGATTTGTTAAAATTTACAGATTGCTTAAGAAATATATTATCTGAAAAAAAAAGAAACCGTATTTCTATCCACTCTTTAATTATGGGTTTCAATTAAAAAACAAACATGATTTTTTTTTTGCGCTAGTAAGTATTAAAATAATTACGGAAATTTCTAGACAGATTAACTCATTTTCTCTACTTTAAAAACTGCAGAGCATATTGAGAAATTATTATAGCAAATCTAAATATTTTAATTTATGAAATTTTAATAATAAAACTCCATCAAAAATAAGAATTCGTGTAAGTAGCTTTTAAAGACAGAAAATAGCATGAAAACAAATTAAAATGCAAATATAAAATTCAGTGTAACTTCCCATAAAATGGGCTTATAAACAAAATTCAAACGGTTTTGTAACGAAAACTGTCCATCTGCCTTGTAAATTAAATATAAAATATATGAAATTAATAGCATGTGAATCTTGTACATCAACCAAAAAAAAAAAAAAACAGAAATAATGAAACATTGTATCATTTATGCAATAAAAAATAAATCTTATCCAGTAATTGCGAATGTATTTAAATACTCATATACATAATTTGCTTAATCCGAATGGTTTTGCTATTACATTATTTACCAGAGACAATGCTAATAATTACGTAGAAGTATCGTTTTAAAAGTTCAAAATGGAAGTTCAATGTTCATAATTGTCTGATTATTAAGTTTTATGAATGTTAGCGAAACGTTCAATTCCTCTACTAAGTAAGAAAATTAGTTCTGTTTGCATAAACAATCAGTTTGGTCTTTTGTACTCTATGATCAGCTATTCTAATTCGAAAAGCGAACGAAGGAGTGTACTTCTGCCAACCTGTTCTTAGGAAGTAAGGTTCCACCGAATGCACGGCCACCCCCTATTTGACTTTCTGATTTTGCTTAAACCTATTATTTACAGGAACCCTCGGGTTTCACCTAGCGACATCACCTGCGTGGAGAATCTCAAGTCAGAAAAGACGAGAAAATTCTTAAAGAAATTACTACTCCAGGGAATAAAATTTTTGCTCTCAAAGAATGCTTCGTCCATTCGAGGTGTGGAATCAAATCTCAATCACAGATGTCAGATTTAATTTAGTGTCAACTAACTTTTATTTGTTCAGAATAATGTTACGTTACAGTCGTAGAGCAAACTTAGCTAATATAGCGTCTATTATTTTACTGCTCTGTATCTTATGGAATATTATGATTAGAACACAAGGTAAGCCATGGATTCAAAATTTAAATTTATGCATTGCATTTGACATACAGTACTAGAATAGCGTATGATTCTACTAAAATAGTGGTAATAAAATTTCCTGAATTTAAATACATACATACATACATATATACATATATATATTCTTGACTTTAAAAATTGTTAAATATAAAATCCTATTAATGGTAGAAACTGCTTTATCTGCTTTATATTTTCAGTTTAAGTTGCTTAAAATGTATTAATTCTTCATTACTTTCATATCCATATTTTTCTTCTTGTCAGTAATATTTTTATGCAACTTGTAATAATATTAATTTGACAGTATTATATTTTTTCCTCATCACTTTAGACAATACTAGGTAAATATTTCAAGTATTATTCTCTTATATATTATATATATCTGTATATTTAAACATCTTTAAAAACAAAAGTTTTTTTTTATGTTATTAAACAATATGTCGTCCACACGTCTGATCGGGATTCTTTTGGTTTGGCTTCTGTAGATTTTAGAATTTCGTTTTCAGAAAATTAATAATTAATTAATTAAAATAATAATACTCTTCATAAATAAATATTATTTAATAATAAACAAATAATATATTTTTTTAAAAAGATCCAAAAAAAGTAAAAATTTGTGAACACTAACATGGTGTACCCAGCATTTTCCCGACAGTTTTTGTTTGACACCAACGTGTTAACGCCGGAAGACGTAGTGTTAAATAGGGCCCAAAGAAGTAAGTGGTTTATAGTTTTGCTAAAATTTCATGAACGTTTTCATTTCATTTTAAAAATATTTTTATTTTAATTCCCAATCCTATATTAAATAAATTTAGCGGTTTCACATCGTTTTCTTGTCATGTTTGGTCAATAACGACTTCTAAATTTCACGAGCTGTTCTGTATGAAAATAACTATAAAATTTGCAGAATTTCCGAAATGAATTTAATTTTAGATTTTTGATACCGATTTGATAAAAAATGATGAAATATTTTTTATATGTTTCGAATATTATACAGAGACTTTCTCTTGCATCGCCAATTTCAAAAACCATCAATAAATACTTTTTCTCTCATGAAAATATTTTATTGATGTTACAACAACATTCACTGTAATAAACATCGCACTCGCGTATCAATGCTCGAGTAATTCAGCTTGATTAAAACACGAAAATAATGACACGCTGTGTGTGCTATGAATAATCTGACCTGGAAGGAACGTGTCAAGAATACTTTCTTCAAAATGTGTGTAATCATTTCCATCCGTGGATTGAATTAAGTAATAAATCGATGTTCCGGGAGTCCAATGAAAACAATATATTAATCCTTAATTCTGGCCCAAGCCTATCATTACACGCGTGGTCGAGATTATACATTGTTCCAGATTTTCAAGGTCATTCCACTCTCGAAGAAGAATCCTCAGAACTAATTTAATTTGGATCATAAAAAACTGGAGGAAGAATCCTAGGGTTCGTGTCACACGCAAAAGATCAATAATCACTTAGAGCGAGCTTTAGAAGCAAATGGATGTCAACGATTAAAAACGATTTCATTGTATTCGTTTGGGTTTTAGGGAGTTAGTATTTTTATTAGGGAGGAAGGGTTAGAACTGGCTTGCCTTACGCGATAAAAAACGCGCCATTAAATGTTGGTCGTTAGTAAGACCCCTGATCTTATGGTCATTTATATGACCAGGAAGTGGTGGAGAAATCACTTTTTTAAAGGGATGATTTCAGAGTTTATGTTCATTAATGTCTTTACAGTTATAAAAGTCTCAGGAAATAAAAGGGGTATGGATCATTACACTTCGGCCGTTGAATAATGTAACAAGGTGGAAAAAAATTTGTGTATGAAAAAGGTAATGAAAGAATGCCTGAGAAGAATCTGAGTACGTCGGATATCGTGTTTTATTTTAAAGACATGTAGATATATCGAGACAAAAAACGTACCATTCCAAGAGAAAGCTCAAAAATTGCATTGTAAAATATGACCAGTTTTATTATATAAATAAATAAATAGAAACCAAATAAAAAAAACAAGGAAATTTTATGTTTCGTCCTCGAAATATTTGAAGTAGGCTTCACTTAATTTGAATAATACATACTTTGCGAAACTTACCTGTCTCACTTAATATAATAAAGCACTAATTATATCGTAATAAATACAAATAAATTTTCTTTGTTTATCGAAAAAATTTATATTTTATAAATATTTTTTTTAAATTTTGCATTGTGTTTGTTCAATTTTTTTTAAAATATTCAGATAGGTTTCAAATGAGAACAATGAGTTAATTAAAAGAACAAACAAATGAAGAAATATTGAAATATTATTATAGACATTCTGTAACAGTTTGGCTGTTTATTTCTGTAACAGTTTGGTTGTTTTATTCTTTATTAATACAAGAATTTATATTGCTTATTAACAATGTTATTATTTATTAATACGAGGATAGATATTGTTTGTTAATATTATTTATCAACAAAGTTATTGTTTATTAATACAGGGATAGATATTTTTTGTTAATATTGTTTATAAAAATGTTATTGTTTATTATTACAAGGATAGATAAAACATAAATTAATGTAGAGATTATGATAATTTTTAATAAATCTCTTCTAAAATATTATTTTTTTAAAAAAAATTTCTCTTGATGAAAAAATGCCTGACATGTACGAAACAAACCGTGCAAATTTTTTTTACTATTTTAAAGGATGAAAATATATCCCCCTCGAACTCTTTTGTTAGGGGCTGAAACAAATAATAATCGAAAAATGCAAAGCTTGGGCATCAGTGGGGAAGTTTGAATGCTACCTTGTAAAGTCTCTTTAATTTTTCTCACATTAGTCAAGCTGTGATGGATGTCCTAGAAAAGGAGATCATAGTGGACAAGAATGGAGTGTCTTTCGGATTAATATGCTGCTTTGACCATCTCTACAATTATAACTGCATTCATTGCTTGTTCCGGCGGAAAGGAAAACGAGCCGGTAAAGCCGATAGAAAGGACGGAAAGTTAATTGTCTTATATAATACCTTGAGAAGTACAAATTACCGTACTGGGAATTTTCCCAGCTAAAATAGTTTATCGCAAATCTTTTTTATTTCTTATGCAATTTAATTTATTTTAATAGTTAATCGCAAGTCTATTTTTATTTCTTATACAATTCAATTTACTTTAATAGTTAATAGCGAGTCAATTTTTATTTCTTATGCAATTTAATTTTTTAGATACCATATTATCTGCTATAAATAGTACAATAAAAATAACAATCTTACTGGCTCAAATTCTTTCATCCAACATTAAAACGTTTAGAAGTAAGAAATCAGCATAAAATGCTTGAAGTCTGAAAACATTATTCATTTCACAGTCTAAAAATTAGAACCCTTCTTAAGTCGGAACATAAGGAAGAACTCGTTTTAATTTTAGCTTTAAAAACTCATTTTGTACGGAATAGCATTGATAAATGAAAGTATCGTATTTGTAGGTGGGACACTTTTAGATGACAGGATCGAAATGACATTTCTGGAAAGATCGCATGTTAGGGTGGAATCTATTCGCCCACATGTGAACCCGTAGGAGACAATGAAATCCTCGCCTTCAATGAAGATTATGAAAGGCAAGAGAAACATACTCAGCACCTTTGAAATATTACTATGAAATAAAAAGAAAAAAATATTAACTGCGTATTTTTTTTTATTTGGAAGGAAATGCATTATTGACTACTTCTTATTTCTGAATTGAAATTTTTCTGCTCGGTACAAAAACTTAATTAAATGCAGCAGAATATAGGAAGCATTTTGTCCAATTTAAGAAGAAATGAAATAGAATAAAATAATTACATTGATAGACTAATTTTGAGATTTTTATAAACAGCTGAAACTTTTCTGATTACGAATTTTCTTACGAAAACAGTTGAAAATTTTGTAGAAAGAGAGATTTTTTTTGATATTTATCTCATGAGATAAAGTTATTGAATGAATCCGATCACTTTTTTCTAATTTTAGCTGAAAGTGTCTTAAAATATTTTTGCTTCTGACCGATTGCTTTTGTGAAATTTTTGTCCACTTTCTTTTTAAATGAGTTTTGTTGCTTTCATTGAAATCATACTTTATAAAATTATTATATATTTTTTTCAAATTTTCAGGAGTTATACATAAAATTTATTTCTGTATCAAATGCCTTTTTATAGACCTTTGAACGCGTTCTATTCCATTTATTCATATATATATATATATATATTCTGCTAAATAATTGCATATTTTATTAAATAAAATGTCAAAAATTAGAATCTCTTCTCACTTACAGCTTACAACAGATTTTCGTATTAATCTAACTTTAACTGTTAACATTATAATTGCTAAGGAAATATACGTAAGTTTCAGTATTTATAAGGATATAATTTCATCTCAGAATCTTTCAACTAAATTCTTACTCCTATCGTTCAATATTTTTCCAAAAATTCACGGTAACATTGATAAAATATGAAAATTTTGGATAGTTTATGAGTCACTTTTAAAGAGAGAATTTGTTAAACATTAATATCTTTTTTCGCAATATTGTATTCATTTTAACTCAGATATCGTAAAATCTTCTTGATATGTTTGTAACCTGTTTAATTCTCTATAATCGGGCTGTTTTAAATTATTTCTTTATATAAAAATAAATCCAAATACTTATACAATGATTAAATTGCGATTTATACCCACTATGCGTAGTATGTTAAAGTCTATTCTTTGATCCATTGAGTCGAATAAACTTATTATTTACATTGTTTAATTGATACAATTCATTTAAATCAATCGATGAAATCGTTGCTCCCGAAGTTTGATGCAGTATCAGAAACTAGATGTCTATCTTGTTCGAGATAGAAGGTTTAAAGCATAGTGAAAGCTAGCTACCGATAAAATAATCTAAATTCGTGAGGCGTAGTTCAATATTAATTAAGTAGTTTTATATAAATGACATGATCATTAAATCTTAATAAAAAAAAGGAAATCCATATTTTTTCTAATCATTCGAAACTGTTAAACCATCAGTTTATTCAATAATAAAAAAGTTTCTTTTTCCAAATATTCACTTATACATTCTCTCGGAACGTTTGTAAGCATCTTAACAACACCCCACCGAAATCAGCACTCATAGTTGAGGTAGCAACAACACGGAAACATCATTCGATTCGAACAAGGGTTGACCTTGTCGAGTTGATCAACAAGTCACTGACTGGCACGTTGGCACCCTAAGGTAAACTATCTTAATAATTCTCCCCTGTAGTGAGGTTATTAATTATTGTGAAAAAGAGCACGTACAGTAGACGGAATTTATTAATGGTCTCCCCGTGCTCGAGTAAATGAAACACTTTTTCTGCTCTGTCAGTGAAAGAATTATTTCCAGCATGCAGTTTGTTTTGTCCTAATGATTTCTGACCACAGCAAAACGAATGGCCTATTGGAGAAGACGGTTGCGTTATCACAGTGATCTATCAAAGACATCTTAAGAAAGACTTTGTGAAGTTTCTTTTTATGTGCATTACTTCATGTACGGCTTCGTTCTCATCTGATGAGTGGGGATTCCTCTCTATGACACTGGAGGTAACAAAAAAAAAAAAAAAAAGGGAAAAGAAATGGTATCGAAAGGTTTTCTTAGAAAAGTATAATCTAGATTAAATCTGAATTTTGATATAATAATTCTAATAATTTTAAATGGGAGAATTTCTAATTTGTATGAAATAAATGAATGTTTGAATTTGCTTAGCTTTACTGGGAAAAAAATGGAATATTTAAAGAGATTGATGCATCTAAAATCCATGTGATTTCTAAAACTTATTAGGCGAACATGAATTTCTTCATTGACTTTTTTGTTGTTTTTTACATACATTAAAATTTAATATCTATAAATATTAGGGTAGAACAAAAGAAGTGTATTATTTTTATGTGAAATTGAAGACTTTATTTAACATGTTCCGGATTACCAATTTTGGAGAATTATACTCCGTTTTGTTTTATAATTTTTTGCCATTTTATGCACCGTTTTTTTCTATAATTATTTTTGCCATTTTAAGCACCTTTTTGTTCTATTATTTGTTGCCATTTTAAAGATAGCTTTATAATGCCTATCTCATAGAAATCTTAGACCCTATTGGAGAAAAAAACTCTAGTAAACCTTTTTCACGATCTTCTCTTGATGCCATTTCTTATCATTGAGGAAATTTTGCAATCCAAAAAAAAAAAAAAAAAAAAAAAAAAAAAAAAAAACATGGTAATAAATTGGTGCCAGGTCCGGTCTATATGGTGGATGCTTCAAAACTTCCCAACCAAGCTCCCGGAGTTTCTGGTGAGTCACTATAGACATGTGCGTCCTGATGAGACAATTGGCCAATTCTGGCCGTTTCTGTTCAATCGATAGCTTCAAACGGTTCAGTTGTTGACAGCATAGATTCTAATTTTAGTGTTTGGTCATACGGAAGCAACTCATAATAAATTATTTCTTTCCAGTGCCACCAAATACACAGCTGAACCTTTTGGGTCGTTAGTCCTGGTTTGGCCATCGTTTGAGCTGCTTCACCGCTCTTTGTACACGATGTTTTTCGCACAATGTTGTCATATATGA
>JAPMOR010060665.1:60319-88104 GCA_026543865.1 Argiope aurantia | reverse complement strand
TTATTATTATTATTATTATTATTATTATTATTATTATTATTATTATTGCTAATAAAAGCGATAATGAGTGGAGAAATTTGCAAGAGAGGGACATTGAAGATTTTGTACTGAGCTTAACATGTAAATTTGATGATGGATATGATGATGGATGATAAAAATGATGATGGATATTTCCATCATGCTTTTTTAAAATTATTTTATATGATATGCTTGAACTAGGATTTTTTTAGACATTTTTCCTTTAAGCTAGAGCATGTTTTATTTCACAAAAAAGAGAAAAAAAACTATGCAAAGAAGGGTTAGAGTCTTCATAAGTCTTTCAATTTTTTTAATAGAAAATATTTTGAAATATCGGAATTAGTTATTAAAAATGTAGATTAATTCAATAGTTTAATCATTACATTTACAATGTTATAATCATTAGGAGTGGATCATTTGAAATTTAACGTCGTAAAACGGAGCTTCAGACTTTAAGAAAGTATTATAGCCAACTTGTAAAAGTGTTTTTTAATTGTGCATTTATTATAAGTTATATTTCTTTTTAGCATATTGCTTTAAGGCACTAGAACACTTAGATAAGTATGGAATGTAAAATTAATTCTGTAATTCCGTATATTCTACAAAAGAATTTTTTTTACAATTTATGAGAAATTTAATCGAAAGCAACAAAAGAAATCCGTTTTTGGTGTAAGGAAAATATGGAAAGGGTAAATGACAAACTGAAGTGCAGAGACGAGCAAGAAAAATTGATTCAAAATTAAAACTTTGAGGTTCAGCATCGAACGAAGAAATACTTAAAACATGTATTTATATCATTTCATTTCGACATACATGATCAACACATCTATAATAGGAAACTCAAAGAAATAGCCATATTTTACTGGAACTTAAATAAGGATTATTTCTATTTTTCAATAAAGACCAGTGAATACATAAAGTTTGGGAGAATAATGAATAATGTATATATGTATCGAGCAAATTATAAATTATTTCTTTCTTTCATTTTTTTTTTGTTCTGCTAATAAGTGCGAATACCTTCTTTTCTCAAAAAGCAAAAGAGAAGGACAATTACAATGGAAAATACAAAGAAATAATTTAGCGTATCATTCAGAATGACCAACCAAGAAAATAATTCAGACATTGCTTCCACTATTAAAAGCTATATTGTAAGAATTATTTCGTATAAATTGTCTGTATAATTATTCCATATAAAATGTTTGATGATGGCAAATTTTATATCAAAATGATATCTACTTATTAATCAGTAAGTAAATATTTTTGACTATAAAATTTAATAAATTTCAATTACAGCTTATTAAGGAATGAATCATTTAAGATGAAAATGAAAAAAAGGAATAAATTTACAGATTTAACAAGGCAGTAAATTCATGACATAACTCCTTATACAGCAAACTGTTTCACCACTGCAAATGCAGAAATCATTTTTACATATCTATCAAATATATTTCTAAAAATTTATTTTAAAAAGGTAAAAACAACTATTTATATCAGCCAAAAGTATAAAAAAATCTTTGCCAATTGCATAGATCTTGTACAATTGAACGCTGCCTTGAGGATTGTTATGTAGACCGTATAAAACTAATTTTCATTTTTCTCGACACTTTTCCTCTACATGAAGGTCAATGTTTCACCAACTGGTTAAGTATGGGGAAAATATATCCACGTTTACATTCGGAATCATCCATGCAAGACAATGACCAAATAAATATTTGGAATTGCCTTAGAAGCTTCTGTATTCTTTCACCGTGAGTCTGGTTAAAGCGGAACACGGAAAATAATATTAAATTTACAGATTTCAAAATATACTTTTAGAAATTTGAGGTATTCAAGAATTAATCATAGTGCAAATGAAAAATAGATAATCATTTTAAATATGCCAGAAATTACTTATTAGTATTGCGCATGACATGCTGTAATATTTAGCATGCATTCTATTATTTACTCATTTCGATTAGAAAGTAAAAGTTATTAAATTTAAGATTTAAAACTTTTAATCATTTAATCATTTGCTTAAAGAGAAATACTAGATAATGTAAAAAACGATAAAGTGCAGTTTTTTTTCTTTCTTTTGTGTGTGTGTGTGTGTGTGTGTGTGTCTGTAAACGAGCAGCAAATGGAAACTTTGCATAGATTTATAAAAAAAATTGCTAAAGAAATTAACTAGGTTTTTTATGACTCTTGAAATCCATCACCTGTCATTATGGTAAAGTTTCTTTTATCTATTCATATTAATTGTGGACTCAAAATAGTACACTGTTTGCTTTTATCTAAATTACGTAGAATAAAAATGAAAATCATCTGCCAATCTTCTTTGTTATTTATGTATTAAGAAAAAATCCAACATATTATATATTGTTAAATGATATTTCTCTATTAAAATAGAAAATTAACAATAATAGCAACCTTTGCATAAATCAACTCAATGGATAAAAAAAATGGATAAAAAATCAAATCGGTATTCTATAAGTCCTGAAATCATTCAATTGTTATTTAATTTATATCTTTTATTATCTATTTATGATCATTATGCAGTCATAATAGTACACAATTTGCTTTCATCTAAACTGCTTAGAATAAAAATGAGAAATTTCGGCTAATCTTCTTCATTTATAGAAAAAAAATGATTCGTCAAAATATGCATTATTAAACAGTATATCTTTATAAAAATGTAGATCATTGGTCAGTCTTCTCCTTCATTTATAGAAAAGAATAGATCCGTCAAAATATGCATTTTTGAAGAATATTTCTCAATGAAACCGAAGATCATTGGCTAATCTTCTCCTGTAATTACAGAAAAAAATAGTATCCATCAAAATATGCATTTTTGAAGAATATTTCTCAATGAAACCGAAGATCATTGGCTAATCTTCTCCTGTAATTACAGAAAAAAATAGTATCCATCAAAATATGCACTGCTAAAAATTGTTTCTCTATGAAAACAGAAAAAAAAGGAGATAAAATTTCTGTAATCCATTTAAACCTTGCGTGCATGCAGATGATTTTTAATTCCAGCAGCTGCTATTGAAAGAGAGAAGACTCCCTATCACTCTGGATCTACCACAATCCTTTGTTCCAGATACAATTTAAACATCGTGGGGTATTCTTTGCAAAAGATCTCCCAAAGTTCTTCCTTCCACTGAGCAACTTAATGACGAAAGATAATGCTCCGATAATGGCGTGTAATTGTAGATGCTCAATTAGATAGCTCGGTTCAATAAATTACCCACTGACGTAAAGTTATTTTCCATAAACAAGACGTGTGGGCTGCCATCTGCTCTCTAACCCGGTAGCTGAAAATGACAAATGATATGTTTCTATTAAGGAAGATCGATTCTGGAGTGAAATATGATAAGAAAAATTGATAAGTAATGGTGATCATCCATGCGCGGATGATTGGAACAAACAGGCTCGGGAAAAAAAAGTTTTCTCCAGCAGGTTGAGTAGTATCAATGATCGAATGTCTACCAAGCTTATTTGTAAATAGTATGAGATATGTCAATAAAATGACAGCTCTCATTCTCAACGCTTGATTGAAACCTCCGTTTTTAATTTTATGAGGGATTTTAAACAATCAGAATGCAAAGATGGTAAAAGCTGATTTGTACCACATGTTGGAGTGAAGTGCCCATACATCATGAATAATCCGGAACAGTCAACAATTTGATTCTTTGACAATGCAATTAGTCCTTCAAATACAGTGGCGTATCTGATTCGTGCATCGAATGACAGAATTCTTGATGATTAGTTCAAGATTTATTTGATATTTAAAATCTGTAATCTGTCATAGCAGCAATTGATTTTAAAATAAAATAATCTTTTGATCACGTTTAAGTATCTCAAATGTTCTTTATGCTCTTACATGAATTCAAATAACAAAAACAAAATGTCCCAAATATAGGATGTGTTATCTAATTAAAATAAAAAAATGAATATAAGGAAATAAAATAAAATCATAAGTCAAAGTGACTACATATCACAGTTATACATTTCTAGTCTTGAGTTGTATATAAAATAAATACTTCGTTTACAAATCATTTCAAATAAATTTACCAAATTTTTCTAATTTTTTTTTCTTTGCTTACAAAATAATAGTCATACTAAATAATAGTCATTTCGCAATAAAAAAATGTGATTATAATTTTTTAAAAGTAAAAATTAGATTTTGAAATAAATCTTTAAATATTTTACATAGAATATAGTCACAAAATTTCAATGAAGATGGATAGCGTCATGATTTCTTAAGAATATCTATTATTTTCATTAAGGGTATTGTCATAATTTCAATAGTATCAAATAATTAGATATCTCATGCTGCTCAAAATAGCCATAGGTTTTTGATAAGTTGTTAACTAATCCTATCTCAAAAATTCAGAGGAATTTAAAGTTTTAATCACTATAGATGACCCTAGTTTTCTTTTCCTCTAATATAGAGTTTTATTCATCTCTTTATTTTTCAATACTCCAACTTGTCAGTTCCCCATTTATATTATCAGCAAAAAGAGCGTTTATTATTAATGCTAGAAGATTAGATAAATTTAATTAATACGATTTTAAAATTTATGAAGTATATTTTTAATTTACATTTCATTCGTTTTTTAATACCTTCGGTTCAAAGTCAAAAACAAATGAAAGCGGCATTGAAATGATTTTGCATTAACTCAGTTCAGATCTAGCATTTATTCTTATCGAAAGTCAACTATTCAGGGTAACACAATTTCAGTGTAACTCTTGAACTTGTTTCATGAAGCTGAGGCTTATAAATTTAGATTCAAATTAAGACAAATACACTGGTGTGCAAAACTTAAGCAACAGGTATGTTTTTTGCCATAACTTCACGAGAAATCATCTGAGAGACATGAAATTCAGAAATGAGATACAGCATTTTGTTCTGAAAGAATGACGAAAGCATAGTTGCGCAGAAATGAATACAATGCATACAGTATGGAATCAAACAAAAAAAGGCTTTATTGAACTCATAGTATCGTTACACATGATTGTCTGGATTACTGGGATGAAACCGTGTCCCGACCTCTCTCCAAATCAACTGGCGTTGGGAATCGCTTGTAACATCACGGAAAGAGACCGTTTCGGTGGTCCTGGAGTTGTCGTCTGGGGAGGCATTATGATGAACGGGCGGACTGAGCTCCACGTTTTCGACAGAGGTTCTGTAACTGGAGATCGCTATTGTCAGGAGGTGATCCTTCCCCATGTGCGTCTGTTCCGTGGTGCCAGTGGATCAGACTTCGTTTTTATGGATGACAATGCACGGTCACACAGGACTCATGCTGTGGAGGAGCTCCTGTAAAGTGAAGATATCAATCGAATGGATGGACCGGCGTGCTCCCCTGATTTAAATCCGATAGAACATGTGTGGGATGCTTTGGGGAGACGCCTTGCGGCACGATTACATCCTCCTGGGAACACCCGACAACTTAAACAGATGCTGATTAGGAATGGGCACTCTTACCTCAAGAACTGTTGGACAATCTGGTGCTGAGTATGGGGAGACGGTGCGAAGCAATCATTGCAGTAAGGGGAGGGCATATCCCATACTAAGGAACATCTACTTGCTGTTCTTCCTCTTGGACAGACAATCATGTGTAACGATACTATGAGTTCAATAAAGCCTTTTTTTGTTTGATTACATACTGTATGCATTGTATTCATTTCTGCACAACTATGCTTTCGTCATTCTTTCAGAACAAAATGCTGTATCTCATTTCTGAATTTCATGTTTCTCAGATGATTTCTCGTGAAGTTATGGCAAAAAACATACCTGTTGCTTAAGCACACCAGTGTACTATCACATGTCTGGAATTGCATGGAGTTCGTATGGATAATATAAGAATAAAGCAGAATATTCTTTTATCAAACTCTTGCGAAAATAATTAAAAATTTAGGGAAAAAAACACTTTCTATTGCAATTTTTTATTTCACCCCCTTAAGTTTTGTCTTTTCTGCCTTTAGAAATATTATCACAGTATAATAAATTATGGTTATATGTAAGAGACAATAGCATGTACTTACTAAAAAAGCAAAAAAAAAACACTTCTGACCTTAGAATACCTATTCTCTAAGGTATTATTGACATAAATAGGTTTTTAAAAATTAAAATATTTTTCAAATCGTCAATAAAAATGTTTAATGAAAATTTATTTATTCTATATTAGTTAATATTTAAAAAGTTGTCTATTAATTTAAAATAGAAAAAAAACATATATTTTTAGTGTATCAAGTTTATAGATATATAAGTAAGATTGCCTTTAGATTAAAATTCGATTTGCAGCTATCAGTCTTTATTTTTCGTTTGGAAATCCAATAAATAAAACTTGTTTTAAATCTGACATAAGCTACGTTTAGCAAAGGATCTTATTGATATGACATTGTGTGACCTGTAGACACATAATATTTTTATTATTTATTAGTGCCATAATAATAAAATCGGTTTTCAATTTGGGAGTAGCTTACCGGATATCCAATCAAAGGACCGTTTAACAGCCACCATAACCAATGTTTGCTGATTTTAACCCAAAATAATCGCATTTGACAACAATTTGAACTGAGCGTAACTTGGGAAGGCATGAGATGAGAACGCAAAGAAGAATTACAGAAGAAATGAAAGAAAACTACTGCAGCTAAAATATTGCTTCAAAGACAGAATCATCCGCGTAGACGCGCTATCTAATTGATAAGCAAGGAATTTACATCCACTACCATTTTTTGATGAATTACAATTAAATGTTTCTAACGAAATACTCATTCACTTTCTTATTGCGAAAGTTACAGCTGCAAAGAAAACAAAAACAGGATGAGTTTTGCATCCAAAACATACAATAGGACCATTCAGGTGTAAATGGAGCGCGACTAAAGAAGTAATAAAAATGGAAGAATCCACCAATTGTGAATAGGTTTATAATATACAATGTATTGATTTCGCGCTGTGGTATTGAATACCAACACGGATTAATAATCTTTGTTACAAGACTAAAGCTCAATGTGTTTAGGATAGCATATTGCCTCATTGAAGAAAAACTGTCTAATCCCCACGGCCGAATGGCCATGGCACTGGTTTCGTGATCAAGAGACCTGGGTTCGAATCCCGCTAGAGACAATGCGATTAATAGTATATGTAAATACTTAATTCCTTGATTTTATGTTTTCCTTAATTTCATGTTCCAGAAGATACTGGACTTTTCTTATTGTCTCCAGAAGAGTATTCCGGAACTTTCTCTGCTTGAATAAAAGCAGAAGATTTGTCAGTTACTGTATTCTCAGTTCTGAGTTCAGTTAATAAATTGGTTTAGTTCTACCTCTTGTGTGTGTCATTGAGTTCTATATTATAGTTCTACGAGACAATATATAAATGAATCTTAATCCTTCATCTTGAACCCGTTGTACAGTATGTCAGTGTCTTACGACGGTTCTTCACATTTTAATAGAATGCCCATGATTTAACAATGAACGCATTCACTGCTTTCATTCTTCCCACCTCAACTGAAAAGTCAACGTTCATAAACTTACCCATCTACATCTTTTTACTTTCTTAAAAATGACTGGCTTTTATTTTTTGATATGATTCTTAAATAACTTTTAGATTGTGTTTTTACCATTCTACAAATTTTTATAGATTTTACAGGTTGACAGGTCCTGAAAAATGACGCAATTTCGAAACAAACTTTTAAAATAAGATTCACACTCACTTTCTGTTTGCCGCAAACGGTTCTTGCGTCAATAAACTCCATCAAACCAAACCAAATCAATTCAAGCAAATGGTCAGATGATTCTTTTTAATTGGTAAAATATTTTCCTTTTAAACCAAATTATCGGCTTCTTAATTTTTGCAATTATATTTCTTAATGTTATGATTACAAAAATAATATATTATTTTTTATTCCATTTCCGTAATTATTTTATCTTAATCCAGTTCAAAAATGATTAACGACATAATTTTTGTATTATTCATAACATTTTCAAATTTCCAAACAAATACAACATTTGTAGCCAATTTAACGAAAGAATTATATAAAATAATTCAAAAAGATATTTGAAATAACATTTATTTTTTAAAATACTGAGAATCATCTATGCATAAAGAAATAAAACTATATAAATGATTATTGACATTTGTAAAAAGGAGTTGAAATTTATTAATAAAAATGTACTTTAATTTTTTTTTGTATTTGCATAAAAATTATATGCATCTAGTCTTTTAATTGCTTCATAAGAAAGGCTCTGAATTTTTTCCATACTGAATTAGATAGAAATGACAATGAAATCAGATCTGAAACGTTGAGATACGGGGTGGTATCAAAGGTCATCCAACTCAATCGTAATCGGGATAAAGCCGACAATATAAAAGCACCGATTTAATAAAAAAGAGGAAGCAAACGCATAATCCTTGTCACTAATGAAGAAGATCATTAAATTCCAAAATAAAAATAGGCACAGCAGCGGAGATTCCAACAGGATATCTCGCTGGGTGGTGTTACGAATTTTCGCTTCCAAAGTTTTCTGGCTTGATAAATTTATTTTATTCCTAAAAATAAGCGTTGGCAATAGCAGGATATTTTCAGAATCTGAGGTATCGTGACGCATGTTTTAAATTCAGAAAATATTGTAAAGATATTTTAAATATATAAAAACATTAAACAAAATGTGTGATTTAAAACTGAGTAATTCATTCAAGTTCTTTTATTCCTAAATTCATATATTACTGAAATGTTCAAAGTGATTTATAATTTAAACATTGCAAAGGAAACTATGCATTTCAGTTACATGAATGAAATGAGATTGATTATTTATTCAATAAATTCAACTATACGCCAGAATTTCAGATTATTTTATTGAATAAATTGATTACTAAGTAATGCTTTTAGGATTCCATAAGAGGTGAAATGCTGTAAATTATAAAGGCAAATTGCTATGTTTAGTGTTATTTACTTTTTTTTTTCAACTAGAAAACTTGATTAAAAACCAAATCAATTGAAAAATCGCCGCTTATTTACACAGGTTATCTGTATTTGCAGTATTCTCATATTATCTGTATATGAAGTATTCTCTCAGTTCTTTCATACTACGGCTTCCTGTATAGGTGAAAAACAATTCTTCTTAAAGTAGCTCTTAGTTTGAATCTTTAATCTATCATAAAAAAATTCTTTAAATGACCATTTTTTAAAAATAATTACAAAATAATTTCTATCACCTAGAAATTTTAGAAAGTGAGTTAAGATTTATTACAAATCTGATTAAATGGTCTTCAAATTATATATAAACCTAAGCACAAGAAATAATTCTCAGTATCAACGGTATTTAAATGCCTTAACAATTTATCTTGCGAGATGACATCTTCAGAAAGGCTACACAAACAAGTATAAGGCACATCGCTAATCATATACGAAATTGGAATATAATTATATAATGAAAGACTATCCCACTGCATGGATAAATGCTGAAATATAAAATTTGTATGACCATCTGGCAATGACAAAACTTTTTCAATAAAACAAACCAATTTTAGATTTTTTTTTTTTCAATTGTTATAAATGAATGTGGAATATGGCTATTATGGAAGACAAGCAAATCATACTAATATACAGACAAAATATAAAAATCATTGCTTTCAAGTATTATTAAACTTTTTTTTTTGTAAAGAAGCGTTTTATTATTTGCATATCAAAGCATGAAGCGATGTTTGGGTGAAAGGGTGAAAATAGATGATGCCAAATATCATGTCACGTCTACTTTCACAAGCCTAAATGTTTCTCGGAAATTTTTTTTCTCGGATTCGTGGCTCACACGGCCATGGGGGGATTCGAAAGAATGATAATAAGGTCTTATTTTGATGCTCAATCTACCCATCGTTTAAGGAAACAAAGAAATGAAGAGGGAAATTCGTCGTTTTCGATTTTTTCTTGCTTTATATTCAGTCTTATTTTTTATTTATCCCTAAACATCGTGATGACCGAGTCAAAGAATTTCAACTGATGAGGTCAAAAGATGGGATTTCAAAAAAAGAATAAATAAATAAAAATAAAATAATTGTAATATTTGCTCGGAATCGCTAAAACTGCGCCTCATTTCTAGCCAACTTGCGTGGGTTGTTTTTGCCGTTCAAGTTCCACAATCGCATGAAGATGAAAAACAATATTCTTATATGTGCTTCTTTTATCTCTTCATTTTCATTAATGAATTCTAAATGACCTATTATGTGAGATAAATTATTAGATACTACCTATTATCCAGATATTACCTATTATCTGAAATAAATCATTAAATGGTCATTCCGACCTGCCCCGTGGCTTGCTATTATTATAATAATCAGTTGAAAATGCATTTAAACTCTTCCAAATGAACAGGTTTTTATTTATTTTAAGATTTTAAGGATTTTGACCTTTGTCTGTTCTTAACAATATTAGTTTTATTTTCTTTTATATCAAATCAATAAATTTCCTAGATATAATAATCAGACGCTCTTGATTTTCAGAAAAAGTGTAGTGTTGTTTTAAAACCTAAAAAAAAATTATTAACTGTATTTTAAAATTACTTTATTACTTTAAGTGTTTTTTTTTTCCTTTTCAGATTAATCTATCCCCAACATTTATATTTGTACTGACTGATAGGTAATGTTTCCACCTCTGAATTTTCCTCGTTAAAAATAACTGTAGAGTTAAAAAGAAATTGGAAAATAATTTATCTTAATAATGAACTGTGAATTTTATTACCGCCATATTCTACATGTTTAACAAACTAAGAAAGAAAAAAATTGTCAAAAATTAATTTCAGGCAAAATTTCTAAATTTCAGTAAAAGCCTAAAATATTTTAATACATTTTGTGTTTTCTCTTATGAAAAAAATGATATATTTTATTCAAAATGGTTGGAAAATTCTGCATTTTTTTTCAATAGGTTAAAGACGAGTTTGCAACGCTATTAACTTTCTACTATGTTACTATTAGATTTCGTGCTCGATAATAAAATATGCTATTTTTTAAAGATATATAAAATATATATATATATAAAAATAAAGAATGAAGGCGTCATTTTATTATAAAACACATAGCATTATTTAGAAATGAATAAATTTGCTCATTTCTTGAGGCTCTAGATGTTTTTATAATACAAAAGTGCCAAGCCAAGAAATTTTAGGAATGTAAATACTGAAATTTATAATATGATGTAATTTATTTTCTAATGTTATAATCTTCTGACTTAATCATATTCTTTTCTTTCTTTGAGAATTAGAGAAAGAAATGATGAAGAGCTATGATATAATTTCCTTCATAAAGAAAATTGGACAATTGGATCATTTACTTAAGACCAATTGTGTAGTTCCTACTCATACCAATAGTTCAGTTCCTTCTTTGTATTGCTTTTCTTATAAGTTAAATGGAATCATTTCATGGACCATTGCCATATCAAATAAAACTCGCCAATTTAATTTTTAAATTTACTGCGTCTGCATTGGAGATGTCAAACCGTAAGGTGTTGTAGTATCGTGCAATAAAATGTTAAATAAGCTCTAAAACCAAATAGTCCTAATAGAGTTGACAGTCCACGAAAGTACAATATTAGATAATATGCACAGCCTTCATTAAAGCATGGAAGTGGCAAAAGGATTTTTATGCATTAAAACTTTCAAAGGAAGTGACAAAATAAAAAGAAAGTGCTCAATCAAACCGTCATTACTTCAAAATGCATACTGACTTCAATACAAAACATATAGAATTATTTTATTAATTTGAATATTCTGCCATTCTTATTCTACATCAAAATTAGAATGAAAATCAGATATTCGCAATCGCTAGTATGTTAAAAGCAACAAAAAAAAATCGTTTCATTGGATTATTTAGAAATGAAATGAAAATCAAAGTTTTCACAATAGGAACAAGCCATATCAGCTTAATATTAGAGTGCGGAGTCAGCGGCAGAAAATTCAAAATTTGAAGCAATATTATTGAAAACCTACTGTGTGCATATAGTCAATAGTCGGGAAATATTTTCGAGACAGACACTGAAACGGAGTGTTAATATAAATAAAGTAAATAAGACCCGGAAATAGTTGTTTAGCTTTTACCAAAAGGCGTTGTTATTCTTTAAAAGAAATTTTCTGAGACATATTATTTCAAATGGAATGTGCTTTGCAGATTGTGTGGTTGATGAATTATTAAGCCTACGCTATTTTTATTTTTTGAAAAATGAATAAATAATGGGTTAAAAAACATCCGCTTTCACGAATTCTTCCAGTCTGGCTCGAATCGATGTTTTCTGTTTTTCCATTTCATGTACTGTCACGATCCGAAGGATTATCCGGCAAAACTTCACCCTGAAAAACCAAAACAACCATGACCCTGCAAAAGCAGAGGAATCACTCCGAGCCACCCTCGCTTCCTGGAAAAAAACGTGGAAGCAATTCTTTACCTTTCAGTCATAAGAAAAAAGAAAAGGGGAAAAAAAAAAACCTCTTGCACGCGCTGTTAACGGCGCCATTACAGCCAAACCCATATATCCATCTTAGCGATAACCTTCAAGAACAGTTAGCACACCATTGTTCTAGATGAAGAGGCTTGGTTGAATCACAGTGCTCTATAGGGAACTTTAATTTTACCATCCGCAGATGCGACCTTGTGGTCCGACATGAAGGAGTTGGTTACCTTTATTACTGTTATTGTTATAAAAAGTGCAGGGTATCAGTGCGTAATATCCGTCTACTCCTAAAGTCTCCTAAAACACTGCTTTTAAAAACTTGGAAATTAAGAATCGCTTAATCTTTTGTGGGAGTAGCAACTGCAGAGTGTCTCCGTAATAGTGCATGAAGGAACCGTTTACTTAATAGGTATATTCCATGGTTAGAAAATATAGTTGTAGAAAAGACAGAAATCCGTCTGTTTAAAGCTGTAATTTATTCTCAAGAAGGGAAATTGTAGGTGCCATGCAGAAATCAAATTAGACGTTTTAACACTTCGTTGGTGTCATTTTCGATAGTTATGGAAAGAGAAATGGGGAGATTCTTATCCTAGAAGAAAAGAAGAGGTGGAATTTTAGAAACATGCAGCGTAATAAGATTCATGGTTGGAGATAATTGATGAAATTCGAAACAATGAATGAAATTCGAGCAAGCCACGACTGTGCCCACGACTTTATTTTGCTTGTGATTACATATTAATATATTTTTACGAATTACCTTCAAATATTAATGTCCTTCCAAAGATCATACACCAAATTTTAAAAGAAAAATTTTGGTCATCCACATTCTTTAACTTAATTTTTAACTCAATTAACCGAAACAAAGAACTCCGACTTTTCAATTTTTATTGAAACTTTCAGAAAGAAAATAATATAAGAACATTGCACATGAACATTGAGCAAGAATTTCTAATTACATTAAATCTTGCAGAGGAATTTGTTGCAGGAATTGTTGGCTCTTATTTCCCAAATATAGTGGTAACATTTTAAACTTCCCTATAATGTTAAAATTGCATCTTAAAATGATACCTCGAAGGTTAGCGCATTTCCATTCTAGATTATTTAGTCTTTCATTTATTTTCAAACATGAAATACCAAGAGATATGAGTGAGATTTGTGATGTTAATCAACTTTTCATATTAATTATTCAATGTCTATGTTGTTGTTGTTTTCTTAAAATAAAAAAAAGGTTGATTACAGTAATGTTATTTCCTTTAACAAAGACCCGAGTCTGTATATTTAAAATTAAAAAAATATTGCACAGCCACAATCAACCTGTTATAGTTTCATATGAAAGCTTATCACCTTTTGATATGTCATCGAAGGTCACCTGCTCTTTTCCAGCTTCCATTTTAGAAAGAAATAAACAGAAAACATAGCATCAAAATGCATTCTCTATGGGAAAAATTCACGACAAAATCTACCAACCCGAACCACTGAATCATTTGCAAAAGGTTTTCTTTCATATAAATATCCATAACACTTAAATATATCATAAATGAACACTTGCTTCCTATAAATTTCTATTTTTGAGAGAAAATGAAAAATTAAAATTTCACTGTACATATGTATAGATCCCGTGATCCAGCCTCAATAACTGCACCGATGACCAAAATTTTCGTTTCATGTGAAAGGTCACGAGTTCCCTACATATGCCATCAAGGGTCATCTGTCCTCCACTGTCCTTCATTTCTTCGCGAAAAAAAGGGGAGGGGGAACGTCACAGTACATTCTCTATGGAGAAATTCCTTCGATAGAGTTCTTCAGCTCCAACATTTGCACGAATTTCAAAGAGTACTACGAAAGCTCATGTTTCTTAGATAAAACATCAGCAGCCGCCTGGCAGTCATCATTCATCGTTTTTGAGAAAAATACATTACTTAGCTGTATAATTTCGATGGAGATAACTTGGAATTGACAGAATTCCCAATCATTACCCTTGTACTTTTTCAAAAAATTGTCTTAATATGGATGCTCATAACTCCTCAGTAAGCTTTCAAGGTCATTCATCCCCTTCTTTCCATTTGAAGAGATATCGTAAAGTCAAGTCAACCATCTAACTTTCCGACCCGCCGGAAGGCACACGGATTTAAACCATAAAACTGAATGACCGGACCGCCGCAACAGCAATTGGCGGGAACTGTGGTTGAGTCCTAAGGGCCGTCACCGGCCACGGTACAATCCTTCCCGAAGGAAGTACGTCCCGTCATCGATGGGAGGAGTCAGATCCCCCACCTATTAAGTGTTCCTTCAAGGGTGGCGAGATCCAACCACCATGCCGGAAGCATCTCATACTCATTACGAGGTGCCCCGGGGGGTAAGAGATATGGTAAAATAAAACTTTGACATTGCCCTCAGTCTCAACAATAGGAATAATCTCACCAATATGACAATTTTGCCACGTTAAAATATAACAATGCAGTAAGAATTCTCATCATTATGGGGCAAAATTTATTTATATTATTGCAAATGTACTTTTATTAAAATATGGTTGTGATATCGCTCATTAAAGTCGACCGGTATGAATTATTATCTTATTAATACTAATAGGTTTCATATTAATAGCATTAATATAATCAAGTCGATGAATTTTGAATTTTTTTTTCATATTTTTGATGAAATAAATGAAATCAAAGAAAAAAAAAGAGCTCTTTTAAATTATAACTTCATAATAATGATAGATACTACTGACAGGCTGAAAAGCAACATTAGCGAAATCAGTCCAGTTGTTTGAAATAAGAGCACTCCGTAAATTTTATTTTGAAATATTAATATTTAAAAATATTATATATAATTCTAATATATAAGATGACACTACTACATTCTATAATATTTCTATTCTATAATTTTAATTGTGATGAAGCAGACTCCCTTTGATGATGCATCTAAGATCAAATTTAGCAAAATCGGTGCACTTAAATTTATTAGATTTTCGCGGACACAGAATATATAGTAAAACAATGCATTTGAATATTTCTCAGAAATGGACATGAGGAGAAAAAAGGTCTGAAAAGGAGAATGGACTGAAAAGAAAAAAGGACACTATTAATTTCATAAGAAAATTATTTGAACTTCATATGATAATTGGTAGCATTAATTTCATATGAAATAAAATTTTCCAAAGTCGGTGCTCTGTTTGTGGCTGGGGAAATGCATCTTTAGTTTCTACAGATGAGGAGGGGGACAGCTGGTTAGAGGAGGGGGGCAGCTGGTTACTGAAGGTGGCTTATATAATTTTAAGCTTTGAAATTCAAGGAAATGATAGAAAAAACAAAAGGTTAACAACATTTAAAACAAAAGGTTATTTTCAGGACCACATGGATAGCTAAGCATGACGTGAGATACTGTAAAAGTAATATAATTTTATTGTTTTGCATTAAAAAACATTAATCATTGATATCACAACTAAATTACTGCAGAAATATCATCAAAACTCCTCTTACACTTCAGTTGTTGAAAATTGTTTCCTATCTTTTATACAGATTTTATTATCAATTGATTTAATACGAAGTAAGCCTCGTATTTAAAATATCATTGCAGGAGTGCTTTTGTTTTGCTCATATAATATACCCATGCAAAAGTCGTCTTATCATCAAACAATCTCAAAAAAATTCAGGTTTAAAAAAAAAGAAAATTCAACTGCCCAGGTATCTGATATTGGAGAATATACTGATTTTCGAAATATTTGCCCCGGATTGATGAAAACAATTGTATGTATTTGTTGCGACGTATTTGTTGCGAATTCGAAATAAATGCTCTGAACTGTTCCGTTTTTAACTTATAAAGAAATAATTAATAACAAAAAAAGACAACAGATTTTTTGTTTGGAAATTATTTTCTCAAAAGTCTTCTTAACTTTTACGTATCAAGGAATATTTAAAACTTTCCGTTCTGCAGAAGTTTTATTGGAGTTATTCCTGCAGAGGTTATTCATTAACTCAAAGATACATAATCTTCGAATTACATCTGCTGAAAATTACGCGACAGTTAAAAGCTTTATGATTTCGATTGTACTTGATTAGTAATTATAAAAACAGTAAGCAGTTATTTGGAATTTAGACAACTAGAGTATTGTCGACGTAATAATATGAGGAATTGAGTAGTACTGAATCTCAGATTACTCGAAATATAGCTGAAAAAAAGTCATTTACCAACAAAAAAAAATCCTTTTGAAATATTTTTTACAAAAGGAAGTCCTTTCTAGAGTGGCACTTCAAATTGAAAAAAAAAAAAAAAAAAAAAAACTTTCGGCAAAGTGATTGGTTATCACCGACCTAGTGGGTACAGAAATGATGTGGGGTTGGCTACCCTTTAACAATAACAAAACGTGTTTCCTTTCTGGAGGAATTGTACCCTGGTCGGTAATAGCCCTTAGGACTTAACCGTAGTTTCCGCCAATGCTCTCATGGTGTTCTGGTCATTCAGATTTATTTGAATACCTTTTGGGAACGAGATTACGCATAATATTTTAGTTGGAAATATTTATTTAAAATTAATTTATTTTTGAGAACAATAACGAGATGTTTTGATACCTTTCAGTCTAATTTAATACCTACAAAGTAAACATTTTGGTGCCGAAAAAATACTAAGGCAAGTCATACTAAACTTATTTATTTAAACTTTCGACACGAACCCGAATTATGATGCCAACCGTGTCAAGAAAGGCTTGATTTACCTAAACGTAAACGGACAACACTACTCACGCCATTACGAAACTGTCGACGAAACTGAATGATTCTGCTAGTACACAAACTGATAAAGAAAATTTCAAATGAAGAAACCAAATGACGTAGTAGTGATGGACCTACATCAGGAAAACGATGGGAAGATAAGATCCTGCGAACTGAGAATTGATAGTTGAAAAGTAACCCACCCTATCTTTCTCGTCACCCCGTTGAGGAGGATGTTGGGAACGAGATTACATACAATATTTAGTTACCCAGTTGGCAACAGCTGTTTAAAATTAGTTTGTTTTTGAGAAGAATAAAGAGATGTTTCGATACCTTTCAGTCAAATTTAATACTACAAAGTTAACATTACAACCTTTTATGATTACAGGAAGTATACATACACATTTAGGATTTAAGAAGCAGAAAAGCTCCGTATTTGTAAGTCCGTTGATTTGCTGTTTTACAAAAATATCGATCCATTATTAATTTTTCGTCAGCCAAACTAAGTCATTTTTTAAAAAATTTTGGATTAAAGTTTTTTTAACAACGTTTTAAGATCAATTATTTCGGAATAAGAATGCGTTTTCTTTTCATTTGTAGAGTGAATTTTTCGCACTAATTACTTTTTTTATTAATAATGAGTCAATCCTTGCGCACCACAAAGTGCGGCTCAAGGCTTACAGAAGTGGGTAGAAGCAACTACATACATAGGAAAAAAAAAAAAAAACCAGAAAAATAAGGATAAAAACAAAAGAAAAAAATAACAACAAGACTAATTAAAAATTGAAGCAGCAAAGGCAATAAATGAGAAAAAGGCCATTTTGTGGTCGACCAAAACATGAAGCGGAGGTGGAAAACGTAATATTACAGGCATCGAGATCCACAATAAAATTCCTTCTCTCTTCAGTAAGTTTGGAGCAGTCAAAAAGCAAGTGTTCGACGTTCTGAACTCCACCCACGCTGCAAGAGCATAGAGCAGTGTCCGATAATCCAAATTTCTTGAGATAGTAATTGAAATTACCGTAGCCAGTAAGAAATTTTGTTAAATGAAAATCACTGAAGAAATGCTTGTTATTTAACCTTTTAGAAATTGTGGGAAAAAATAATTTAGTTAAAGAGGCAGTTGACGAATTCTGGTACAGCTCATTCCATAAGAGAATGGTCTTTTTGTGATTCTCATTGCGAATGTGAGATTTGGGGATGCTCAAAGGATCAATGATGTCTAGCTTTTAGCTGGCTTTGCAAGCCAATCTTCTCTTTCATTCCCTAAAATGCCAGTATGTCCTCAGACATGTGAAAAAAGGACACTAATTCCTCTTGCTTTAAGCTCGTAAAGAGTAATGTGAAAATTCACTACAATGTTGTTGCTGGAAGAAATATTACTAAGCAAACATAAGGATGT
Organism: Argiope aurantia; assembly: GCA_026543865.1. Lineage (NCBI taxonomy): Eukaryota > Metazoa > Arthropoda > Arachnida > Araneae > Araneidae > Argiope > Argiope aurantia. The sequence goes on along the minus strand of JAPMOR010060665.1, from coordinate 69,550 downwards.
AAGAGAATCAGTACAAATAAGAAACATGGATGACAGAGTACAGTGGTTCACGATCCAATTGAGCGAGTTACTGAGGCACAGCAATTCTGCTTGCAACACACTACACTCATCAGGAATTCTAAACATAAAGTGTTCCATTTCGGCTGCATCTTGAAACACAACAAAAGCAAGTCGAACACGGTGATTGAGTTTACTGCCATCAGTAAAACACACTACAGGAAAATTGTTAATAACATTGTCCTTGTAATCGATAATTTCGATAGGAACACGGTCAGCAGGATGTGGAAGATTAGAAAAAGACACTTTGGTATCTTGGGTAATATTTGCAACATTATCTTTGAAATCTTTATTTTGCAGAACGAAAAGGTCAATTGGGGGAAACCCCGCGATGTCAAAGCAAGCTTCGTAACTTAGCACTAATTACTTATCAACAAGATTTACTTCGTTTTACGAAGTTAAGCGACGTACGAATAATACAGCGAATGTGGAAGATGAAGCCTAAAATTAAAAATAATTTTCAACAGAAAATACAGATTTATTTCTCCTTAGTTTTCTTTTTTTATGTCTATGATTGACTATAGTATAAAGTCTGAATTATAACTTTTTATTGTTTACATTTTGGATGTCATATATTTACATCCTGCTTCCATACTTTCAACAAGTATTCCGGTTTGAAGTTAAGAAAATCTCTTCAGTGCCGCCCTACGAATCTAATTTTCACTAAGCAAAGAATTCCTCAGAGCCAAAAGAAACGTTCTCAGAGAACAAGTACTACTGGGGAATAAATCGCTGTGGGTAAGTAAGTGAAGACAAGGCAGGAGAAAGCAAGCACAGAGACCGCCTGTCGCTAAAACAGTGTTTACAGTGCTCTGTTGTCGGCATTAATTACGTAGTTCAAGGATGCGCTTTGGAATTTATTGCACTTTGTAACATTACGTAATGTGTTTCAGGGATTTCCTTACATTTAAACACATGCGAGCTTTTAGAAATAGCTATTCAGAATATATTTAGAAAGGGGAAAATAAATCTGCCGAAACATAATTGCTTCCATTAGTTTCTTTCTTTTTTCTTTTTCGTTAACATTAAAAGGAAAAAGGAAATAAAAACAGTAAAAAGTCGAAAAAAGAAATAAATATATATATATATATATATATAAATAATTATTGCAAGTGCAAATATAGATTTCTTATTATACTAAAATAAAGAATAATAAAGATAAATAAGAAAGCTAAAAATAAAGAAAATAATCTATCAACTGATTTGTAAATGTAATATGCCGGGTCCTTTTTGTATAAATTATGCACCTCCTTCAGATTATGCTTTTTCCAGTAGATTATTTTAACTATATAATTTCTGCCACATTTTTATATTTTAAATTTCAATATTTAATTTTTTTTTTTTTTTTTTTTTGCTAAGTTGTAAATACAGATAATTTTGAATGATATTCCGAAAGTTTTAGTTTACTACGAAATTTATTTCTGCTTATTTTCTGAGTTTTATTCTTTTAATTAGATTAATTTTAAAGATAACAAAATTAGCATATATGTTGACAAATTTCTCCATATATTGTATTGTCTCTATGTGTTGCTTAACATCTAAAGATTATAATATTATTTTTAGGTACTACACAATATGAAAAAAAAAATATTTAACAATAATTAAATTTAAAGTCTTCAATTTTCGATTTATTTATAATAAACAATTTTTCCCCAACATCTTCTATTTCGCAAGCACTTTTCAGAACTGAGAATCAAATATTTTATAGCAAAATATTGGATTAGAAAAATCTGAATGTATGATGTAGTATTTGAATGAACTGAATCTGTAATAAACGAATTTTATAAAAATTTTCCTTCAAAATTAAAAAAAAAAAGTTGATCATAATCATTAAAAAATGCAGGAGTTCAATCAAAGACAAAGAACTAAACGGACAATTATTTTGAATATGCATATAATTCTAATTATTTAATCTAAGTCTAAAATTTGTTTTTAAAATGCTCAGAAACGCATAGCCTGTAAATTTTATAAAACTTTCGTTCTTGCTTAAAATCTATACTGCATATTTTACATATTTGAAAAGAAAATCAGTGACATTAAGCTATTATTTTAATGAAACCATTGAACAGATATTCAGTTTTCAATTAATGTCGACAACATTTTAGATAACGACCAGAACTTACGGCTTTTGTTTTTTTCTCTCATTTCTGCGCCTATTTTAAGTTGTAGAATCTTTCGTCCCTCGGAAGATTTGATTCATGGGATATGGCTCAATTACTATCATTTTAATTCAATTAATTCATGGATGTAATAAATAAACATAATTTTAAATTCATTTTAATCGTAAATAAATCATCAAAAATAAGAGAATTTTCATAATGTTTAATCAATTTATAAACATAAAAATTAATGTATTTTAATTAATTTTTATCTTAAATAAACTGTCAAAAATTAGAGAGTTTTCATAACATTTTCATCTACAAATAAAGACTAATTTAACTAATGTATGTACAGCAAAATTTTCGAAATCTTAATAATTGTTCTGCAAGATTTAAGTTTTAGCCCCGTGTTCATAATTTCTGAAATTCATATATGCATACAAGTGTTTCAACCATTTAGAAGTTACAGAATTATAGTCGCCTTTTAACAATTCTTGATTAGAAACATGAAATACAGCTAGCATACAGAATTCGAAATCAACAAAGACTCATGATGTTAGGAAATACGAATTTCCTCTCATAAATTTTCACACAGACGTGGTTTGCTCTCAGGCTATATAGATTATAGAATTGGATGCATTGGAAAGATATTACTCTCACTCCATTCTTCGAGCGAAATTATAAATCTCACCAGATTTGTAGGCCTTTACTTATTCTGCGCACCCACACTTCTGAAGAATGGCCCTTCTTGTTGACCGAACAATAAACAGGCAAATAAAGTTTAAAATTTGTGGACTGCACCGTCTGACCTTTGCACCTCCTTAATAAGGGTCAAGTGCAATGCCCCGCCCAGTTCGACTGCACAAGTCAAACTTGTAAGAAGGACGGACAGAGAAACCTGCGCGTTCCAGAGAATAACAATGAACTCAGAAAACACAGCACAAAAAAAAAAAAAAAAAAAAAAAAAAAGTAAACTGCACAGGAAAAAATAAGTAATCGTTCTACCAGCTGATAACCAAATTTTACATTTTTGTTTCGAAAATATTAAATGAACACATACAATTTACTATATTATTACTTAAAAGAAGTAATGACGTATGTATTATGGAAAAGAAGTATTATTTAAAAGTATTAAAAATGTTAGCATTTATTTACTGCTTATACGTAATGTATATTGTTCTAAAAAACACATGTTTTTATTTTTATTCAAACAAGTTTGCATAAATAATTTTCTTTTGAATATATATGTTAAACGAATTATCAATTGTTAATTGAGAAACGCTTAGTTCAGTCAAATGGAAACGTAGTTTGGAAAAACTGTAGTTAACAGCACTTTTTTAAAAAATAAACCAAGTTTATTTTACATTTTCATATAATTTAGGTTTTTTTGGGGGAAAAATCGTGTTTTATTCAATTAGCATGAACATAAAAACAATTCATATAAATATGCGAAGGAATAAATCTGCTATGCAACGTTCTATTTTCAGTCGATTTACTTTTCCATAAAAAAATGTATAAATAACCATCCCCTGAGTAATTTCCCATGCAGCTGATTATAATTTTGCATAATTAAGTTTTTCAAGTGGAATTTTGAATAATAAATACCATATACTTACCATCACTGTTATTGAGTTTTATCACAGTGTCGGGAAATTTAATTCATAGATTTATTTCTTGTCGGCATTGTGTTTAAAAATTGCAATAAAAAGAAAATAGTTCAAAATTATGGCAAGATAGTCCAGGAAACACATTTTGGTAAACATTTTATATACAGAATCCATTTACAAAGGAACCATAAGAAAAAGATTGAAGGAAATTAATATTTTTTTTTCTTTCTATGTTCTAAGCTTAAGTGCAAAAGATTGGAAAATTGTTTTGAAACACCCTGAAATAATCATAGCAATAACTTAAATTAAAAACGTGAATAACGATAACATTCAATTAAATTGTAGTCAGGACCATTAAACTCAAGTATAGAAAACGTTGCATGCGTTATTATGGGCTTAAACAGACTATTAAAACAATTATTCTTTTCTTAATCTTATTCATGATCAAGACTTCAAAAGCATCATTCAATAAGAATGACAGTGGTCATCAATTAATCAAAAATAATGGATTTTTATCCATTAGTAGAAATATTTTATATAATTAATGTGATTCCATTTACCTACATGTACCATTTATTTCTACGTATGCTATTTAATCAGAAGAGAAATGTTACACATGATTACCACTTTGCAACCAATAATTTCAGGTGATCCATAGCAGACAAAAATCGGATACCTTAACTCCGACTCTGAATTCCAATGCAATACATAATTGACTAAACGACTTCATTAACACCAATAATTTAAATTTATCGGAAACTAAATTTTTAAATCTTGGCAGTATTTGTTTCAATTTTTTTAAATGCATAATTTTAATAAAAAAAAATTCAAACTGTTTAAAAAAAGTGTTTTTTTTTTTGTTTTTTTTTTGATTATCGGGCAAATGATTCTTCTAAATGAGAATAGTTTAGAACTGAGTATTTTCTGAAGACGATTATGCAATCGAATTCATTAAAGGTGGAAATGTTTTTCTATAAGTAAAACAAGATATTTACAAGTTACAAATGCTTAATGATTGTGAACGAAAACCGTGGCAGGCGATGTGTTTTTGAATGTCTTTCTCAAATTTCTATGTACTGATAAAAAATTAGCTGTTTTAGTGTCAACAATTCCACCAAAGTATTCAAAATGAAAATTAATATGCATAAAAATAGAGCAAATACAATTTTTTATATATCTAAAGAATAATAAATGGTTTATAACATGATATCCATTTCTAAGACTCTAATTTGATATAATTTTTAATCAATGAACATCTGACTCTGAAAATCCGGAAGAACTGAGACAGTCTATTTCTTTTCGGATAACAGTCCTTTTTAAGGTTCTTTTACGGTTCATATTTCATTTTCGGTTTGGAATACTAGAAAGTACATTTTAAAAAAATCCATTAACAGCAAAACATATTTGAAAACATGTTGCATTTGATACTTGAAATAAGCATTCACTAAATATATCTGTGTTTCCGCAGTGCTGACAGCATTGGAAAGCAGAAAAAAGTAAACCATATTTTTAAAAATTAATGAGAGTGATACAAACTATTGACATGCTTTCTGATATCAAACATTTAGTATGCGTAGTTTAGTTTAATGCGTATGATTTAGTTTAAATAATTAAAGGAATTTTTAATTTATGCAATAAAGCCATTACATCCAGTTAAATAATTTTAAAAAATTAATTTACATATATGATTATGGCATATATCATTATATAATTTATATAATGATAATGGCATGTATCATTTCGGAAAAAATAATTATATATAATTTTAAACAACTCTGTCTCATTTTCTTAAAACTTTCTTAAATAAAATAATATTCCAGCTTTTAATCAAATCACGGAAATCTATCCCCTGAAAGTTTTCTCTCAAACTATTTCTTTTTTTACTTTATCATGTAGGAAGTTTAGAGAACATATTATAATCGTCAAAAAATTTGAACTCGATATCTTCCAAGTTTTAGACCTTCCTTAGTCCCCCCCCCCCCCTTTAAAAACTTTCTTATTTTGAAAAACACCCGCCTGTCAATTTTTTTCCATAAACATCCATTCTGAAAAAGTCTATATGTTTAACTGTTCGAATATAAGTTAACGCAATCAAATTCTGAGTCAAATACATTAAGGGGTTGCAAAACTGTCTCTCTATATTTTCAGAAGCATATAAATGCGATAACTCAAAAGCGGATTAAGTAAAATATATCAAATTTTGTAACTGATTTAGTGACTCTAATTGTATTTCTGTGTTAAATTTTGGTTTCAATCTTTTGGAAAATAATGCGTCTAAAATATAGATTCGTCTTTATTAGAGAGTACGCGAGAAAGTTTCCGATAGACCATTCCCTCAGGTTCAAAGAAGGTTGTTATATAAATTAGAAAAACCACCCAACGAGCAGTACTTACAGAAAACAAATCGCGCTACTTTTTTATAACCGAAGAAAACGATCAACCAAATGAGAAATAACACACCAAAAGTCGTAATACGATTCGAATTATATCATTGCACGAACAGAACAATAACAACTTTAAACTAACCTTCTCCAGACGCGTGTCAAGCGAGTTGCAAACCTAATGATTTCTTTTTTCTGTCAATCCAATATTCCGTCCATTTCGAATAGGGGTCGTTCAACCAAACGTGCAACCCATCAGTCCGAGGTTCATCCAAGAATTGCCGGAAGTAAGCACTCGAAAGACTTGTTAAAACAATACTTAAGTGCCTTCCTTCGGATTTCCCTACCGTCCGTTGGTGGTAGGGGTCAAAGAGCCCAGATTAGGGTGGGCTTGGGAAACGCAACGAGTATGGTGTCCATGAAGCATCGCTTTCTTATTTTCAAAACAGAAAATTCATTCTTAGGATAAAACCATTTGAAAAAAAAAAATCATTAAAATAGAATCTGCACTGTATTCCAATATATCAATACATACACACACACACACACACATATTATATATATATATATATATATATATATATATATATATATATATCAGCAGACTGTTAAACCAGAAGTATCTATGTGAAGAAAAATGGAACGTATTTGCATGCTAAGAAAATCCAATCTGCTATGTAGTTTTGAAACTCTGTTTACAAATACCAAGAAGCATAAGAGGTTTTATTGGAAGTTTGGTAACAATGAATTAAATGGATATTTTTTAATAGTGATAATCGGTAATGGATACAATTATCCATGAAATAAGAGGCATTGTACTGATTCTCTGTGGAGATATTGCAACCTGTGCAGTCTATTGTTTATTAAAAAGGATATTCTGATTTTAATTAAAGAAAAAAATTTCAAGCAATTCGAGTGCATTATTATATTGTGTAGAAAAATATTTTTAACATTAAAATATCAGATGAATTTTTTTAAAAAGGCATGAATTTTTTAAAAAAGGCTTTTTTCTCATGCTGTTGAAACTGGTTTCTAACAATAAAGAGTAAAAAATAAAAAGCGAAAATGCTTTGGGTCCATTTTTATTTTATCACTTTTAAATGCAGTAAATTTTGACATTATAATAGTATTGAATTAAAATTTATGGATAAAACAGAGCTTAATTCATATTTCTTCTATAAGTAATCCTAAGGTTTTCCTTTAATATTTGCAGAAATTATAATTTAAATTACTTTAATCCGATTTAATAACACGGAAATCCAAACAATATCAGATTAAGATTAAAAAAATTTTTAAATTAATTAATAAATCTATTGATTAAATTCGTTTTTGATTAAGTCAAGATTTCATACTTACGAATAGAAATATATAATACTTCCAATCTCAAAATAGTAATCAAAACTATTAAAAAGCAATAATTAACACTATGCGTCATTTCGTTTTACGTTTAATTTACTAATTTAAAAATATCACAAAAAATATGGTAATCCAAACAATATCAGATTAAGATTAAATAATTTTTTAAAAAAATGATTTAAAACTCAAACGTTTAAAATATAAAATAAGACCACTGAAAGCACTTCATGAAAATGAAAGAATCAACAGAATGATTTTAATTAACCCTTTTAATGAAATAACAATCAGAGCTCATTGGATGCCATCTTAAACACATGTGCTAATAAACGGGAAAAAAGAAATTGTTTAATATCGCATCTACACTTTCTAACAGATGAGGTATTTTTATTATTAAAAATACCTTCTTTCAAATAATGATACATACTTGGAAAATTTATCACTTTTTGACGGATGTGATCTTCAACAATGAAAAATTGATCCGATTCCTGTAGTGTTGTATAAAAAATTTGAAAGAAGAATTTATATATTCAAAATGTTTTTTTGTTTGTTTGTTTCACTTGAGCTTTATCAAATAGTTACCTCTGGGAGGCCTCACTTTTGAAAAATATCATTTCAATGGATTTTTTCCTGTTTTTCTTTTCACTACAAAATTTTTTATAATGTATCTTTAATATTGTTTTAGTTCATTTATCGATTTATTAAAACTGATTGCGTAATACTCGTAATTAACAGATATGCTAACTCAATCACTTAGCCATCTTGTATACCTTAAATTAGATAGTACTTTTACGGGAATGTGATATCGTTTTGATAAAATTAAAAGTCCATAAAACTCTTATAAATTACACATAGATATTTTTTTTTGCCGAATGATAAGTGTATGAATGATTTAATTCATATAAAAAATGATAACTCGTTACATATATGGGGTGTTTGCAAACAATTTAATAAATAAAATTTACGTTCGTTGAAAAACATGAATCAGCAACACATTTTCAGAAAGTTTTTTTTATTTATTGTATTTAAAAACTTACTTTTCAAAAATGGCACCGAAAAAAATATAAATAAAGCTAAAGGAATCTGATAGTAATAAAAAATATATATTAAAAATTCGAAAATGTCGAAATAGAAAAAGAAATTTAAGCAACCTATGCTAAAATGATTATTAAGAAAAACACGTTATACTGTTTATAAATTTCTACTCGAAATAATGTATTTTAGTGATTGGGAGAGTCATGCTGCATGCATTTTACCCTACTAGGAAAAAAGATAAAATTTGAATGAAGAAACTAATTTGGATAGTCAGATAATAACATATTGACGATGGAATTTCACTTATCATTAGTCTTTTTTTAAATTTAAATTTAACTATTATTCTTAACAAATTTGAAATGCAGCCAAACGAAAAATACAAAGCAGAAGGTCAATGGAAACAACGTGGGAGTTTCGATTGACATACAATCACTTCCCATCCGATCGAAATCATCAAGAAGTTACTTTTTCCACTACCGATCTGATACACACATTTTCTGATAACAATCACTGTAACCGCATCACTGCCTTTTACAAGTTTTCCATTCAGATGTTTAAAGAAAGCCGCCAGCATGCGGTAGATAGAAACAATGAGGAAGTAACCGAGAGAAAATGAATTGAATTATGACTGGTAAGCAGATTATGGTTTTACATATTAAAGAAAGTCTCTTAGGAAACAAAAGGAAAGAGACACTGATA
>JAPMOR010060665.1:41872-55319 GCA_026543865.1 Argiope aurantia | reverse complement strand
TATTCAAAAATGGCATTTTAACTTGATGAATAAAATGATGAGATTTCATTTTACTCTTCACTGAGAGAATTTAAGCTGTTTAATGGCTGGATGTTTGACTGGAAAGAATTTTAAGCTTTATTTATGAGAAATATGCTATTCAAACGGGAAAGAATTAGTAAATATGCTGTCATACAAATTACCATCTCCCATTTATGCATAAAATATATAATCGGATAACACTTAATGTCACTCATGAGTTTTTTGTAAACACTTCCCACCAACTAACTGGAGAAGTTTCATTAATCCTTTATAATCTGGAAACTTTCTTCTTTCGCATAATAGCTCCAGCGTAGGAGTCATAGCTATGAAACGCCACAGACGATGAGATGAGTTCACTTCACTTCTGACTGCTCGGTTCGTGATGCCATATCACCAGATTAACCCACGGGGGATATCTGTCACATCAGTCCCTGTCGAGCGTGTCTGCCGATTTGAAGGAATAGGAGTAGGAAGCGAAAGTGACAAGCAGAATTTACCTTTTGTGTCGATGAACTGACGTTAATAAAACGGAAGAAAAAATGGTTTGAAGGAGACTTCCTCTTCGGGCAAGATATGATGGAAGGAACTCAAGTACCAATCAGCATCAAGAATATTTAACTCTCAGCAAAAGAAATTTTTCCATCATAGTATTTGTAAATAAGATATTAAAGGATTCTATAAATTTGATTGCTTTCTTTATTATTTTAGACAAAGAACAAAAATCAACGAACTATTAAAAATCGAAGGAATTTCTAGATTTTTCTGATAAGCTTTCAATAAGGGTGTCTTATAAAAATGTTGCCAAAACTTATTACGAATATGAGCTATGTCGATGCTTTCAATTGAATTAATAAAAATTAGCTCAAAGAATCAGAACATCTTTTCATTCATAATTTGCCATTTAATTTATATTTATTTTTGAAATTTTAAAATTTAATATTCTGTAATCAACGCTAATTTGTCATTTTAATTTGCTATTTGATCTTATAATGTAAGAAAGTAATTCCTGTAATTTTGATAACAACATTTTGATAATGGAAGCTTTATTTTGAATTGTGGTAGTACAGACAAACAACTGCATTTATACTTCCCCTCTAAGTGGCAACATATAAATAAACGTGAAAATTAAAAATACGATTAATATTTTATTCAATATTTGTTCAATGTTTCCATTGTGCACTTGAGAAAAATAATTTTTAATGCATATTTTTAAAGGATTTCTCAATTCAATTATGAACTTAGTAAAAACTTTCATTTCTCCCATTATTGGCAATTTTCAGTATTGTTTCAATACGAAACTTGTTAAAAAAGAAGGGAGGAAAAAACAATAATCACACAGTACCTTTTGCCCAGTATTCCAAACTGTTCTCCGCTACATCCAATGCATATTCATAACCTCCCTAGTTTCAAATGCAAGATTTTTTACTTTTTCGTATCGAAGTGTAGAGAAAGTATTGTAATTGTCAAAAGATTCGAACTCAAGATTTTGATAAATCTCTATGTTATATAGACTTCTCTAAGTTCAAAAAATGCATTTTTGGAATTACTTGTATGTCTATCTGTCCGTCTGTATGTCAAAAATAATTCGAAATCGCTTTAAGCAAGAAGAATGAAATTTGACAAATGGTATTTAAATATTTCTTTCCAATTTGTGAGCAAAATTCAATATGAGGAAGCTCTGTCTGCTGTCATTTAACTACAAAATGAAGAGAGTTGGATTGATAAAGTTCTCTAAGTAGATAAAGCCTCCATAGAATAGACATCAATCAAATTTTAGGCCAAATATAACAAGAGGTTGACCATCTGTCGATCCGTACTTTCAAAGCCAAATAAGCTCTATAATTTAAGTTTGTCAACCACAACAAAAATGAAATATAACCACAGGGAGCGACTTTATCAAGAGGCACCACCCCCTGTAGCTACAAAAATTCCAAAAATTTAAAAAATTTTAAATTTTAAATTTTTGGATTTTTTGAACTTGCCGGTTAAGTGGACTTTTTAACTGTAACTTCTTTGGTTTGTTTACTTTGGGTAGTTTTTGCGGTTTGGTTTTAGTGATGTTGACTTGTGACCGGGTGTGTGGCGTGTTTCATTCCTTGAGCTTTGGAATTCTTTGTGTGAGTTTTTTAGTGTTTTTGTAGTTTTCTTAAGTTTTTGACTTCTTCCTTTTTCTGAAGCCTTCGGGGGACGGAATGGATTTTGGTTATTTCCGCCATTCCACAGAAAAGGCTTCTTTTATAGCTACAGGGGGTGGTGCCTCTTGATAAAGTCGCTCCCTGTGGTTATATTTCATTTTTGTTGTGGTTACTTCTTTTGGTTTGCTTCTAAGCTGCTTTGCGCTTGTTCGATTCAAAAGTATTAAGGTTTTTTGGGTTTGTTTGGTTTCTGGTTTTATTATTATTATTATTTCTATTTCCCTGTTAAGTTTGTCAAATTTTGTATGTGATGTTGTGACTGCAATTCATTTTTGCGTCAAATTTTGATTTTAATCGGCTCAGCAAATTGCATCTGAAATAAAGATCCATCTTTATTAGCGAGTGTACGAGAAAGTTTTGGACACATGACTCTCACTGGTTTATACATCAATTAAGAAATATTTCAAAGGGCTGACTATATTAAGAGGTTGCACACATCCCTATAGCTTAAAGCCCATTGGTGTCAGATCAATTTGAAGTAAAGACCATTCTTTCCTTAATTAAAAAGGATTGAATGAGAACCTAGCACTCCTGAAAGTAATTATAAGAAATTCGAAAGAAATTGAAACACAAGTGCTTTAAAGCTCATGAGCAAAATGTTATTTTTAAAAGCTGGAACTGACAATATTGATAAAAAAGGAAACTTAAAATATAAGTATAGAAAACATAAGTCAGATATTTACAGAAAAAACCCTGATGTATTTTAAAAATTGCAATAAATAAATGCGCAGTAAAATGGTGACATAAGAATTTTTAATTAATGATTTAGATTTAATATTAATTAACTAAAATTAAAAACAACCAAAATTTCGCCCTTTCAACTGAAATTTTCATAATTTTATATAATCAATACGTCGTTGTCTTCTTTAAAGAAATTTATTGTTGCATGCCAAAACAATAGTCTTTCCAAGAAAATATTTTCAACATTGAAGATATCATTAATATTAAAAATAATCCCCTTTTGTAGAAAAAAATATTATTTCAATGCTTTTGAACAACGCATAGTTAAGTTTAAGGAGTTCATATAAAAGTAAATTTGTATTTCAAAATGGGCAGATTTCTACTTTTTTTTTTTGAATGACAATATCATTTCGTATATTTCAATTGTAAGTAGCAAAGAGACGCAAGACTTACTAATTTAAAAAATATATATATTCCGCTGTATTCTTATTATTTTAGCTAGTTGTTATTCATTTTTCATTTCAAACGAAAAACTGTAATTAACTCTCCTGTAATGATTTATGTATTAAAACAAAACACATTCTATAAAGATGATTATGATGGAAAATACTGGACAGCTAATCTGAAAGTCTTTGCAAAACTTCATATTAAAAAAAGCTATTTATCAAAACTCTTATCAAAGATTTAAGTTTATAAACAGCTTCAGAGCATGAATCAAAACCTACTAATTTTTGTTTCACTATTATTCTTACTTATAGAAAGAGCTTAGATGCCATTATTCTTCAATTCATAAAACAGTGGCTTCGACCGATTTCATAGAAAACAAAATTGAGAAAGTTAATTTAAATACCTTTCAGGCATTTTTTATACAAAAATATCGAAATATAGATTTATGGGCCTAAATATTGAGTAAAATAAATCATGGATCTAATACTACACCCAAGCTTAAAAGCAATTTTAGAAGTAGTCATTATTTCATTCTAAGCGAATACCTTATAAGAACTATTTTTAAAGCATTCATTATCTCTGAATATCTAATATTCAAACCATCAATTTCCAATAAAGATTCTTCACTCGTTTCGATAGGGGCAGCTTCCTAGGGCTTTGGAATTGCTTAACGCGTGTCAGAATATTACATAAACCGTGATTTAATGAAAACCATCTCAGACTGTTGCAAAAGACTTCACAAACGACTATTCTTTACCATTTCAACAACGTGTGGAGGAGATACAGCGGCTGCAATAAAAAGAAGAAGAAAAAAAAGCCTTTCCCTAAGAATGGAATGGAATAGAATATTCGTTTTTCGCATGCACACGTCTTACGAAACTGAAATTCTTTTGATTGCAGCTACTAAATTGCGCCGGCTGAAACGTGCAAAAGATAAAGCACGAACCCAAAAGAAGATGGGAAGGTAACAAAAGAATAAAAAATAAATAAAGTTTAAACAATGTTTCTCTCAATTCCAGATCCGTGTTTTAAATTGAGGCCCTCTCTTTGGAAGAAATAATAAGACTGGGGGAAAAAATGAGCTAAAAGACGGGGAGTAGGCCTGCAGTAGATATTTCAATGACCCCAGGAATATAATCCCCTTGCATATGATTATCAATTTCACCCGCTTTGGGGCACCCGGACTAAGAAACCGTCTTTCACTATAAGAAACAGTGCAAATTTTGAAATTAACTCTCAACTGAGGAGTCAAGTTAATAGTTGCCCGACCGCATGGAAAAAAAAACATTCTTGGGAAAATAGTAATTTGTTTTTATAAATCAATTATTAAAATCTATTTATATATGTTTATCTATTATAATAACTATTATTGGATAGAATATTTATTATATAAATATTATATTATACATAATTATCTATTGTACAAATTTATCTATTTATATAAATTTAAAATTATAAATAAATATTAAATTAATAATGTGTATAGTTAAATTAATAATGCAAAAATACTCCTCCGGCCAACTTTATTTGTCGTACTTCAACTTTTCCTCCAAATTAAAAAAAAAGGGAGGAAGTCCAATTTTTAAAAAAATGGGTTTAGGCTACTGATTATGCATCTTTTAACGTATGTATACGTAATTTCCAAATTTTCAATTAAATTTATTCAGGATTTTTTTATTGCTTCTTCAGCAAGTTCATTACAGATAGAAACTTTTATTACTTGTGTAAACAATGAAAAAGTGAGAGGAAATGAAGTTGTGATAATTAATAGAAATAATCAGCACCACTTACTTTATTTGCAAAAAAGTACAATCCGTCCAATTCAGCAGTATTTAATAATTTCGAATTTGTGTCCAAGGCACTACTAAGAATTGTTGTCTTTTAGAATTATATTTAATACACAATGTACAACCCATGAGTTTAATTTGTGTATAATTCTATACATTCCGAAATAAATAATAAACAACTTTTTTTTTTGAAAATTGGACATAATTTTGAACAAGGAGAAAGGGCAAATGGGACAAATTCACTTCTGCATTATGGTTTATTTCCTTTTTTGTAAATTAAAGTGATTTTTGAATTATTTTCTCGGCATTATCATAACAGCATACGCTATATATGCCACAAATACAGCAAAATAAATCTGAATTGAAGAAAGAGATTTCAGTTATTATTATTATATTTTATTAAAGCTTTATAAATTCAAATAATTTTCCTTAATTTACATAATTTGATTTCTGGGATCTGTATTTCCTTTTTGTTATTCTGAAAATTAAAATATAATTGTCCCGATCCATATATGATTAATAAGAACAGTAATGTAAAAAGAAATATCTGTTCAAAATTAAATCATTTAACTCTAAGCATACTTATTTGAAATCCAAATTCTTCTTTCTCTCTTGTTAACTAGCTCTCTGCATAATAACTGCTATCTGGTGCTTCCCACGATCTCTTTCTCAACATGATTTATTAAGTCATTTGTATGGTTTCCCGCCTTTTGACCTTTCCCCATCCTTTAGGCCCCCTTAAGGACCTCTACATCATCAATAATATCCCTCATACGCCCCTGATTCGGTACCACCCTCAGTCTTTAAGCCAACACCAAAGAATTCAAATCTTAATTACAACTCAAAGAGATAATGCTTTAATAATCGCCCTTCGCTTTCCAGACGTTGCTGCACAGCAAAAAGAAAGAGAGTTTTATATGAGAAATTAAGATTGAAGCTATGCCTGTAATGGAAATGAATGAACTATGTAATAAAAATTCAGCTAACTTATTTGTAAACTTACTTTTCTAAAGTTCAAGTTATCATTATCAAAATAATTCATTTCATTCATGATTTTTTTAGGGAAGGGGTAGAATGCAATCGTCTTGCTTAATTTATGTTGATACATTTTTAACGTTTCAATTTTTTTATTGAAACTAACATTATGTTGATACATTTTTAACTTTTCAATTTTTTATTGAAACTAACTGCGTAGAATGAATTCAAACTTAAACAATGAGATTACTTATTATTTTTAGTACTATAAATGCTGATATTAATATGATACAATTATATTTTTCTTAAAAAAACTGAAATAAAAAAATCATTTCTCTCATTTTTTTTTCTTTTTTTTTTTAGAAAAGTGAAAAAATATTCGAAGTAGAGATTCCGTATCTTAACGAATTTAAAATCCTTTTAATAAAAAATGAAATAAAAATTAAAGAAACTCTTTCCATTGAAACATTTGTAATATTAACATGTCCAATAATATTCGTAACACTATCATATAAAACACATAACTGGCTGAGAATGTGAAATTTTCATAACTTAAAGTTTCACTGTTATAACAGCCCATTTTGGAGCACTCCATGGGATGACGGTACGAACTTCAAACTTTTGAACTGTGGTCAGATGACGAAGAAGTGAACTATGCTAGTAATTGCCTCTCAACTTCTCCTTCTAGAGTAGAGTAGATGTTTTATCTACATGCGCAATGGATCTTTGAGAATAGCGAGATTTCCAGAGTCAAGTGCTTAACACCAAAACACCGCACTTCATATGATTTAGAAATTTCATATTATTTCCCATTCTTACTGAATATGGATTATTTTCAGATCCCCATAGACAGAATATTTCAATCTTTTTCCTATTTTCATTTACTTTTGTTCATATTTTAATTTCCATGCAATCAAAATGTTTTATTACTTCCGAAATCATATACAATGCATTTAAAAATGTAAGAAAAAAAGTAACATTTTCAATTAAAAAAATTAATACACTTGTTTACAGTTATTTTTTTAAATTTAAAATTATAGTATTTAAATGCTTCCATGTAAATTGGATATCAAGAAGATATATGAAGATATATGACAACTGAAATGAAATAGATGTAATTATTTTTAAGTATGATAAATTTTAAATATAATCAATAAAAAATACACAGTATTATGTTTACAAGAAGAAATATGCTTATTATTGCTTATGTATCTTATTATTTCCGCTCATTTCAAGGTGCTTTGCCCTTTCATTCTCAATCAATTTCAATTTTATAAACATAAATAAGGGGGGAAAATCTCTAGAACTGTATTACTTGAATAAATTATTATCACAAATAACTTCAAAGGAAATCCATAATTTAAAAGCAATTTATATCATTTATGTAATTAACGAATAAAAACAGACAAAGCAAAGATAAAAACGTTTCAAAACATGAAAATGTCTTATTTTATTCGGTTGAATTCTTTTAAAATGCCACATTATCAGCTTCGTCTAAGCAAAAGATGGAATTTCCTTCGTAACAATGAAACCTTTCAGAAAAGATCTGTATCAGGCTGAGTGTACTAGATTATCTCATCCTGCTAGGTGAGGTCACACTTCAGTATTTACGATGAAGCTAAAATGTTTTAAGAGTTTTGCTACAAGCAATGGAAGTGGGAGTAAAATGCCTTTTTTTTTTTATTTTCTTGTAAAATTTGCATATTTTCTGCTTGGATAGATGCTTGCCTGATTTCTATTGGAGATGAAATGCTGTAGAAGGATCAAAAGAATATTTTTTTTTTATAAACCAGTAAAATGTGGACCTGGCATTCCGGTGATTTATTATATCCGCTTTCGTGGTATTTCTTGTTGCTTGCTCCATTAAGTGTGACAAGAGTTCTGGCACGAAGTTTGTCAAGCCGTAACCCTTTGTTTAAAGTGTTAAACATGAAACAAAAGAGCTCTTGCATATTTTTTAATATTATTTTTATTTAACTTGAATTTGGGTTGTTTCCTTTTTGCAAAGAATGAAATTTGAAGTTGATTTTATTTTCACTCTTGTTCTAATGCAGGAGTGGGCATTAAGTCGACCGCGATCGACCGGTGGATCGCCAAGCCATTTTGAAGGGACCGCTTTCAGTAAGACCTAAGACATTCAGTAAGACCTTCAATAATGAATCGATGGCTTCTAGAAATAGATTCATTAGTCGATTCATTCAAGAACAAAAATGAAATTATTTCTGCAATTAAAGACATATAACTTTCGCATAGAACCAATATATGCAATATTGGTGGACTAAATCTTCTACTAATTATGACTACAAGAACTAACTTTAGATGAAAATGATTTATATTTTAATGTATTTTGAATTGTTTGATATTAAATGGATCATTTGATATTATCCTATTCGTGGCTATTATTATCATGTTTGTAGTTATGCAGGTAAGTACATATTCCATATTTATTATTAAGTTATAATAAATATTGTAGACCATTTTTAGCTCACCACATTTACCTATTAGGTGGACAACAACACCTTGAAAAAATTAGAAGTAGCCAGTACCCTAAAAAATCTGCCCATCCCTGTTCTAATGAAATAGGATTTTTGTTTTGGGGAACTTCGCTCTGCAAGTTTATTCTACAGCATATAAAAGATTCCATGCAAAATATATTCTATCAGTCCATTTTACTGGCAGATTTCGAAAAATCTTAAATATTGTAATTTGCGTTTTTGAAATATTATTATATTTTCTTAATTGAACTAATTTAGTTCAATTATTAATTGGTTTTTAAGTTCTTAGAAATATATATTTTTTTATATATAAAAACAAAATCGGCTGATATAACTCGAATACCTCAACATATTTTTTTTTTAAAAAAATCTTTCAACAGAACATTAAATTTTTCAAACAATTGCTGTTTATCAAATTTAAAATTGAAATTCATATGTTATGTATAATTTATGCCGCGAATTTCTGGAATTTTGAAATAAAAATGGAGACAAAGATAAATACTTTTTTTTAAATTCATTCCTAGTATTACCAGCATTTACGAAACGACAAACTTTATCGACCGTCTATCTGACTTCCTTCATATATATTTTATTTTTCAACTATTGCCTCAATCCGGAGCAATAATACATGTGTAAGACACCATAAAGAACCGGACGCATTAGCGCAACGCATTCTTGTGGTTCTGATATAATATATTCTTGCCCATACTTCAAAATATAGAGTGCAATCTGTGGCTTGTATTCGCTTATTCTCTGAAGCATTTAACTTATGTTTAATTAATGTCATAGGTAGAAATACTAATTAAAGATGCAAAAACATCACGTCTGATTCATTGGGACAGATATTACATGGAAAGAATTTTCCACTATTTTTACTTTACATCTCTGATATCTACTCATTCTCTAAAATTAAGAAATTTCCTTAAAAATTATTAGATAGATTTAATTAAAAATATCTTTTGATGAATTCTACTATTCATTTTTCACATATGTAGGCATCGCGTGGTCATTTTATTTTGTTGATCGGAATATTAATAGTCTCCCTGATATTGTTAGTTTTAAGCGAAAGTCTAGTGTTAGATAAAGATTTCTAGTTTGACCTTCTCCCCGCCCGCAAATAAATAAATATCAAACTAACAACGGGAGAGGATGAGAAAACTTTGCCAGTTTGACACTAAGTAGCTCACATTAATTTATTGTAGGAATAAGAATTTTATTTTCTCAGATCAGATAAAGCAAATGTAACTAATATCATGAGGCTTTAGTTGCATTATGAATGGGGAGAGTGAAATCATAACGTTTAAAAGTAGATAAATTATTACAATGACAATCATGTAAACATTTTAAACTTAACATTCCTTTTCCTGCATTTATTTCTCTGAGATTTATCATTTACTCAAAATGCACAAATAATTTATTCATTCTTTAAAAAATTAGATCTTGAAAATGCAGTGAAATGAATGACATCGATATCGTCAATATCAATTTCTTGTAAAAAAGGAATTCGATTTCACGAAGTTATTCGATGCTGCTTTGCATTTCCATCATCAATTTTATATTACTAATTACATATAATTTGATTAAATATATGAAAACAGATTTTGGACATATTAGAATAAAATTCTTATGCATTAATTTTCAAATATAAAATCATTAATAATTAGATTCATTACTATTAAATATCCGTCATATAAAGAAGTTATTTTCCATATTTACTCGACAATTATCCTCCTTTTATGTTCCGCATATCTCTTTACGAAATGAATATTCAACTGGTTTTGCAGAAATTGGACACGTTTTTACGAAAGTTTTGTAAAACCCAAATAACTTTAAAAAAGAGACATGAATTAACAGCAGCATTTCTGAATGAGAAAGAGAAAACAGAAATAATTATTTAACTACATTCTTTATTTCTTAAATTCTGTGGTTGAGGCTAAGTAGCTAAGGAATTGAAATAAATGTGGAATAAAGTACTTCTTATGCTTCGTGCTCTACATATGTCCTACAGTCAAAAATATTTTTTTTTACAAATATCAATATTAATCTGCTCATATAATCATTTTTTATATTTATAAATGTAAGATACTTTATAAGAATAATAATTTCTTCAGTTCTTAAGCAAAAAGAGCCGAAATTTTTTTTCAATTATCAAATTTATGAAAATTTATCTTGCATTCGAAATAAAAGTAATGAAAAGTAGTAAATCAAATTCATGAAAAACTAATAAATTTTTTGTAACATAAGGTTGAGAATATTCTTCAACCAGCTTCCTGGGGGAGAAAAATCATATAATTCGTTTCATTCTGCACGTTTTTCCAAACTTGCCTTTAATCTGTTTCTCTTATAACTTGGAAAAAAAACCAGTATGGTACTAAGCACACACACACATATATATGAAGCCATCCAAAAATATTTTTATCTTGAAAGACTGCTTAAAGGATACGTCTTCTCAAAGGATTTATTACTTATTGTTAATATGAAAATCGAGAGCCTAGTATCCTATCAATGCTTTTCTCTGTAATTTCAGTTTAGTTCTATCTTTCCGTCTGTATAGCGTCACGTTTTATAGCATCACTAGGACTATTTTGGGTCGGATTGCTGTCAAATAATAAGAATGATACCAGAGCTGGCACCCCCTTCTCCAGCTTCTTCACATCACACCAGCGGGAGGACGTTTAACGGGCGCCAGACCAGTTAACATTGATCTCGTTACTCTCGAATTGTGTCTCGAACCTGAAAACCAGCCGGTTCTGAAGCCGAGACATCACCACCAAGTCTCCCTCTCTAATTTTTTTGTAAAGAAATTCTTAACGATTCTTAGAAATATACATTTAGAATTAGGTGATAAAACAATATGGGATTTATTGTTAAAGTGTGTATAAATTCTTCTTTTATTTTAATTCACTGTATCGAATTTTTAAAGCACTATTATTCGAAAATAAGACATAATATTAGTATTAACCTTTTTTTAGGTGCAGCATATCCCCATCTGGCACTTGCAAATCAAACTTCCATCACAGTTTTTCCGTTACAAAAATTCTGCGAATTTCATTGATATTTGTTCATTTTCTCGTGTTCCTTACCGAGTTGAAAACTATATCGTGAAAGTTGATCCTAAGCTTAAAGCTATCAACAACACCATAAACAAAATTATTCGAAAGCCCTTGTTATCATGTTCCACCAATTAAGGCAGAGACAATTGGATCCATACATGAATGAATTTTACTACAAGCATTAACGTAGTACCTCGGAGAATAAAGTGCATTAATGATGAAAACCAGTTCATGATCTTTTTATTACTCTTGCCTTTCTTCCCACGTGGTGAGAATAACGAACCAATTTATTTATCACTTACATCATTTCGTATGGTAACCCCGGGCAAACACAGTTTTTTCTCTTCAAGTTATCCTCTCGCTGAAGCCAGAGGAATGCCTCAAAGTGGATTACGTACCCCCCAATTAAAGGTCGTCTGGCCATTGTGAAACAAAAATGAAAAACGACGATGTGAGGTTAATTAATTGCTCGGAAACGTTTTAAACGAGCGAAATTATTTCCGCAAGTTCCCATCCTCAACTTTCAACACAACTCCCAGTTTGAAGCGATTGAAAAATAAACAATTGAAGCCACCTTTCAATTGAGAATAAATTACAGCACTCAAAAAGTTGCTTAAATGGTATTTATGCGATGTTGTCAAGAAGAATTGAAGAGTAATTACAGTTCTTCGCTCTTTCATTAGAAAGTGTTTGGACAGTTATTGGGTACTGCAATAAAACTATTTTTTAGTTTCAAAAAGTTTGTATTCTTATCACAGCTACTGTCTATTTACAGAAAAAGAATCACATCGCATAAAATATATAATTCTGCACAAACTTTTGATAAGGAAAAAAGATAAACTATATCCTCTGTTTAAAATTTTTGAAATTATATCCCTAGTAGCACACAAATACTGTGCAATATTGTGTGACATTTATCAATATTCACAATATTATAAAATATTGTAGAATTTTAAATTTCTTTACAATATCAAGCATAGTAGTAATCTAAATGAAACACTTTTTGCACTGACTTCACTCTTTGAAGTCTTTTTCTAGAGTCCTCACTCGATGAAGCATCGGATTATTGAAATAATGGCGTTATTTAATCCTATAAGCTCGTGTAGTACTTGTATTCATCTAGTCAGCCACATTAGCCTTTATAGAATGACATAACTCGAAAGTTATTTTAATGATATTTTAAAAGTTTATGTGAGTTTATTAGAGGCTTTTGAAAGGAATTACTATTACGATTCGTCATATTTTTTTTACTATTAGTGAAATATCAGGAGGTTCAATACCGCATCAGAAAACTGCTCATAAGAAAATACGAATGAATATTTCAGAAAGAAAAATTATTTTTTCTGCTCTATAGATATTACAAAAACTGGCAAATAATTTAAAAAAAATTGCGAAATCATATTTTCCAATTAGTAGTATTTAATTATAATTTAAAACTACAGGAATTAATAACCTTTTTATATCAGATGATGATTATATTTATCATATAAGGACAACGTCATTCTTAATATTTTCAGTTCCATTCTATTTAATTTACTTTCAGATAGATGAATATTATTATAAAATTTAGAATCAATAATGTATATATCAAATTAATAATGTATGTAGATGTATCTCGAAATCACAAGATACATCTCACGCTAGCTGCAATTCTGAGTAATATTTAACTTTTTCACATGAAAACACGAGAAAACATGCTCAACTAAAAAAATCTCTTTCGATGTTTTATATCAACAATTATTATAGCCAAATCAGCATAATTTTTTTTCTATATAATAAAAAAAGTTGAATAT
>JAPMOR010060665.1:24921-41772 GCA_026543865.1 Argiope aurantia | reverse complement strand
TGTGTGTGTGTGTGTGTGTGTGTGTGTGTGTGTGTGTGTGTGTGTGTGTGTAGTTGTAAAAAAATCACAAACTTATCTGTTAAAATAGCCTTACACTCCTTATAAGGAGAGTACCTATTGCAGTGACTATTTTTGACAAAACTTGGAGAATTTTTTATAGATCTTCAACGAACATAGCCTCCAAAACAAAGACTTCTCAACATCTATAAATTTACTTTTTTTGTATTGTCCTGTTAACACAATAACTAGGGTAATTTTGATAGGATTTTAAACAGTCTGGGATTTGTTGTATGGAGAATAAAAATCTTATATGAATTCGTAGGCAGCATCTTAAAACGAGTGAGGGCTTGAAATTTTTGTTTTCTCATATCTTCCTTATGAATGAAGACAGATAAAACAAATAAGCGTCTTATTAATGCGAACATAAATATTACATAATGTACCTTATACTTTTAATACCTAATATAAATTTCGTATGAAAGAGTTTTGGTATCTGCAATTTAAAAATTAAGAGCTGAAAAGTGATTTTCTGATTTTCATTCTTCTTAAAAGAGTTACTACCTTAAGATTTACTTAAGGTAATAAATCTTTTAAGATGATATGCATTGCCAGTTTTGAAAAAAAAAT
The DNA here is from genome assembly GCA_026543865.1 of Argiope aurantia. Taxonomy (NCBI): domain Eukaryota; kingdom Metazoa; phylum Arthropoda; class Arachnida; order Araneae; family Araneidae; genus Argiope; species Argiope aurantia. The sequence continues at coordinate 41,145 of JAPMOR010060665.1, read as the reverse complement.
TACAATAAAAATTTTAAGCATACTTTCTTTCCTTACTTTGAATTGTGTAAATGCACATAAATTAAAGTTTAATAACTCGATACAAACTAAATAAAAAATAAAAGGATAGACATATTTACTGGCAACATCATGTAAAAATGACAAACTTTACAAGTCTTCAGAAGTTTCCAAGGCTTTTTTTTTCTCTTTTGAATGCATTTTATTAAATTTTTTGTTTTGTTTTGGAAGAGAAAACATGGGCATGTTTGATATGATTTTTTTTCACTTTTTAAAATAAATTATTTTCTGAAATTGATTTTTTTCGTAATTATATGTAAAAGCGGACATCTCCTTAACCATTAAGATTAGGCACCTGAAATTCGGAGTTGTTAGTTTCTTAGGCAGTAACCCTTTATTTTAAATTTGATAAAACACTAGAAAAAATACTTTGTAATCCAAAGAAATTTCTTATCATGAAACTGGTTTTAGGAGTAGTTATTCAATTCACTAAATGAGTAAATACCACTATCTAAGCCATAAAATAAATTCCTGCTCAGATTTTAATTTATATTTTATAATATTTTTTACAAATAGAAAATTTTCTGTCCAATTTTGCCTATTTTGTGTAATAAATGTAAATTTTATTATTTAGATGCATTTTTCGAAAAGAATCTTGTTGATTTGAAATTTTTGTTAATCTGTAGGTCATCTTGTCTGATATAAACTACATCAGACAATAGGAAAATTACTAAGAGCATATTGCATTTAAAAAAGATCATTGTTATAGCAACATGAATCTATCATCAGTTTTTTTTAACATGCCATTCTATTCCAATAATATATTTTAAACTTTTATAATTATCTATGGCTTTTTCAATATGCCATATTATAATGTTTTTTGTTTAGAAAGTAATGTGAAAATAATAACTTAGAGAACAAGAGCCTTTGTCTTTTAGCTTGCTCAGAGCAATTTCTTTTGTTCAATCTATGGTAAATTATTAAATGTAAACCAAATTATATATTTAGACTTATAAACAAAGAAAATGTAAAAGAATCTATGTAATAAAATTCTTAAAAGCTGGCAGTTTTCAAGGATAAAAAAACAATTCTTATAAGCAAATTGTGCCGAATCCAATCCTAGAACCCATGCCGATAGAGCGAAAAACAAATACTTCATTATTTTGTGTTTTCCTTCAGCCAACACAGAAGACATTATTAACTTATTGAAGTATTCATTTGTTAAAAATTGGTTTTGTTATCAATGCCAGAAAAATATTTACTCATCAAGAAGAACAAACAACTCACTTTACAGTGAAAGTTTCAGGAAACTCATTGTTATTCTAATAAGCTTGAGCTTTCAGCGAAAGAAAAACATAAATAAGACTTACCAGCCGGAAAACAAGGCACTTAACACACCCGCAGCAAACACATAAAGGCAATTGACAGCATATCATATAAGGGCTGAATAAAGTATAATAATATTGACAACAGCCCTCTAAGACATTAAAGGATACACAAAAATAAAAAAAGGCAGGTAAACTAATTTCAATACATAATGGTGCTGAACTGGAAGCAACGTGACATGATTCCAAGAGTGAACTTATAAATGAATGCAAAGGAAAGAAAAAAAGGCCAATGTAAAGGATACTTGAACAGAGAATGAGCCAGTTACAACTATTAATACTCACTTTACACGTTCAGTAAAATGTAATCCTCTTTATTTTCTTCCCGATAGAGATGGTCATTGGGGTATTATTTACCAATGGTTTTTTCTTGATGATTATCGGACTGAAGATAAGCTTCCGCTCTCTATAGACAGGAACGATAATGTTTATGGCTGCTCAGAAGCTGCAAAACAGCTGATCAATTCCTACACGATTGTGATTTCGAAAACGTGTTTATTCAGTAACATTTGCACTTCTCTGAAGAGTTGGATCAGAGGAATATTGCAGAGATATGTTAGTGATAATGAGAGGTCCTCCGAGTCTTTGCTGAGCTTATCCTTGCGATTTTTTGAAAAAAAGGAGAGGGGGAAAATGGCATGAAAATTTTTATTCTGATGGATTTATGTTTAGTTATTGTTGCATAACCGGAGTAATAATTTAAAGTTTGCAATTGAATAAATCAGTAAAAAATAAATTGCTTTCACTTAGGCTTTAAATAAAAATCATTTTCGGTTAAATAAAAATCATTTTCATGCATTTTAAAATTATTAAATTAAATAAATAGAATCTTTACGTTTAACAAATTAAGTTGGAAAAAAATAACGCAATTTTTTTTAATTTTTTATATTTTATATTTTTTACTATATAGATTAGAATGGAGAACAAGTTTTACATTACTTACATTATTTTAACTGATACCAGACTTCTGATTTAACTACTTATATACTGATATTTAATAATTTTATTACTCTTTAATGCCTTTTAATAACTCCAGTTTATATTTTTATTAGAATAAACACTCTTTGATTAAATGTACATATATATATATATAATTACATAAAAGATTTCAGTCAATTAAAAATCTGTTGCTTTATTTTCAAATTTTATTTTTTAACTAAACTATTGTATTTTGAAGAAGGTTTAACGTTTCTTTAATTTTTTTTAAGGCATGAATACTCTAGAATTAATATTTGCTTCAAAAATTTTAGTCGATAACATTCAAAAATATTTCTTTAACATTTTAAAATTTAGTAATCAAAAATACTAATATATAATATTCAGTATATGAAAAATTGCATCAAGTTAAATTAATAAATAAATAAAAAGAACAAAATTATTTTTATTAAATTATTTTAGTTTTTAATAAGAAAAATTAAACAGTTCATTTGAAATTCAGTAATTACCCATGCAAATGAAATACAACGAATGAAATGCAAAATTTAATTATTGTTTAACAAAAGCAAAATTTTATTTAAATACTTATTCCTTCCAAACTTTTATTCGTTTTAATTTGGTTTTTAATTTTTCGTTATGAAATGCTGCTTAGCTTTGAAAAATGTTTTCATTTTAAATTAATGGTTAAAATAATAGTCTTCTGTGAGGAAGGCTATTATTTTACCCCCCCCCCCTCATAAAACCCCTCATTTTAACCCCTCTCTCATAAAAATTTGTGACATTCAATGAATACTGAACGAATTTCTTGTCCGAATATTGAATATACAAGAATTAATTACCTAATTTAATCTATAATCTTAAATAAATATACAAATTAAAAATTTATTATTGAAAAAAAGAATACCATACTATACGAAATTTGGAGACAATATCAAAACTGCTTCATCATGATATACGGACTTAATGAATCTCATTACTCAAAGACATGAAAGACGTCGAGTAGGTGTTGAAAGTATTAAATGCTGATGAAAGAACAACAATCACCACCTGTTGTCATCTGATGCGATTCGAGAACTTACACAAAACGCAAGCTTGCCAGGAAATTTTAACTGCAACGAAGATCAATGTCTTCATTCTCTGGTAGAAAGAAGATAAGAAGTCTTTCGAAAAGTTCGCCCGAAGTGGAACTCAAATGACATTGAATTGCAGCACAATTTATGATGTGGGATAGATTATTACGGGTCCCATCAGCAACAACTATCGGGTCAGTAACCAGCTGACTAGGTGCTCCAATCCCATCGATCATTGTGTCAGATAAGTACAACGTGATGTTGCCACATCCACTTGTCTTATAATGATTTATAAAGGTTTCCCCATTAACCTTTCTTCTTTTCGCACTCGTGAAAGCTGATTCGTTTCTCTGACTGCTGCCATTATCAGCAAACGAAAGTGAGAAAGTTGGTAGGAGCACTACAATACGACTTATTTAATAACTCCGAAGCATACGTATGTTTGTTTGGACGGATGTTTGTTAAATAAAATCACTTTACGAACTACTTATGCAATCAATGAATTATTTGTTAAGAAAATGAAATTCTGAAACGCTGTATATTTTATTATAGGAATTTAACAACAACAACAACAACAAAATTAACTTTGAATTCAGAAACGATAGAATGCCAACCATAATTTATTCATTAATTCGGAAATTTTGATCAACGATTTTTTATTTCATTTTTCATTAAAAGTTATATAAAATGTATTAATAAATGCACAAAAATTTACTAGAAAAATAATGTAATAATTTTATTTTTAGTTTATACATAAATAAAATTAATTAAGGGAAAATTAATGAATGCAATGAAATTAAACTAGTAAAATTAAATTAAACAATAATTAAATATTTTTAAATAAGAAAAAATTAATTTAAACTAATTAATAAATGCAAAAATTATCTAAGAAAAATAATATAATAATTTTATTTTTAGCTTATTCATAAATTAAAATAATTAATGGGAAAAAATTAATTAACAGAAAACATAATTTCGCAATTAAAAACTTCTTTGCCCAAATTATTCAGTTGAATGTTATAAATAAATTACTTAATCAATTATTTACTTAATCAATTGAAAGGAATTGAAAACCGAAAAATAGCAGTGATGTCAATAGGAAAGCTATAGTTTTTTTGTACTTTGGTAAAAAGTAGAACGCACAGAACTATTATAAAAAGAAAATAATTGAGAAAAAAGGTAAGAAAAAATTTACCATGCATTAGAATTTTTGCTCTTTGTAAATTCTTTAATATAAACAGCTATAAAATTCTTATATGCGAAGCAGATATCTCTAAAATTTAAAAAAAAATCTATCACATTTATTTAGATTCTATAAACAAGATATAAAATAAATTAACTATGTGAGAGCCTATCTAAAAAAAGGACGCACGTGGGAAAAATAATTCTAAAAAATTTGATTAAAACTTGTAACACAAATCAGTTTTTGTGAATAAAAACACGCAAAACATCACTTCGTAAGAAATGGCAATTCATTTCTCGTTGCCCAATTTTTAAATGAATTTGAAATTTTCTTACGCTGATGAAGGGTTTGATGATATTTATTCAACTTGTAAAAAGTTCGGTACATTTTTAATTAATTAGATATCCGTCAGATCAATTTATATCCATTTTATATCTTACACTCAAATTTATTTTATGTCAAGAATCTGTTTATTGAATGCTTCTGGTAAAATTTACTCGTATGTAGACAAAATACAAAGATGTGTCCAGATTATAAGCATAGAGAAGTAAAATTCTCAAAATATAATATTTCGAGGATTTTCTCTGAAATCGGTAACTTTTTTTAGTCCACTTTCTATAAGATTTATAGTGTTAATTTGCTTAGCTACAACAAAGAACTTTCTAGGAAAGCTTTTGCTCTTGAACGACTCCTGGAAGGGATAATTACAAAGATATGAAATTACATTTTTTCTTGTCCTACGCAAGCTTCTGTTTCATCGTCGCATCTTGCGATTCATAAAAAGCCATGTGACTCAAAGAAAAAAAAATGTTTATTCGGTTTCCTACTAAACAAAATTTTATACAATGGATCAAAAACTTATTAATGAAAACACTTGTCATTATAAAATGAAATACACACTCTGCTTTATTTGCATAAAAAAAATAAAAAAAAATTATTCTGGTTGAAATCACACTAATTTAACTGAATAAGAGCAACACATCTGTGACATAGAATAGTCATAATATAAAGGGGAAAAGAAACAAGTCAATTTTTGATAATGATTTTCTTTTATAATGATTTAACAATCATCCTACATAAAAAAAAAACCTTCAGACAATTTTCTCAGCAACTTTACTTAGAAATGACAAAAAAAAGGACCCACTTAAAAGACGGCACTCAGCAAGCGCGGCAGCGGCCGAAATGTATTTTTCTATCTTAATGGCGTTGTACAATCCAGTCTGGGAAACAATTGGGAGAGTGAGAATTAAAGGTGTGTGCTTAAATCACTTCCTTGTTAGTAAAAGGGGAGAACTGGGCACGGAGGAGGTTAAAATCCTTTGGAGGACAATGACACCTGCTGGAAATTTATGAAGGGCTTTGAGCAAATTGTACAATTTATAAATGAGGTGCAGGCACTCCATGAAAATGATCCACTTAACCTGTGTATTATTCTTACAATAGGAACTCACTAAAGCTATTCTATTAGCCTTATTCTTAAAGTGGGTTCTTTTCTATTTCTTTGATTTGCAGCAAATAATAATGGAAAAGAAATTTATATAATGTATAATGGAGATAATATTTATATTAATATAATGATGAAGAGTAATGCCGGCCTTCTGGCATAGGGGTAGCTCGCGCTCTGGGTTCGAGTTTCGGTTCGAACGTGATTGCTCTTCTTCTGGGTTTTATCTGTGATGTGTGTGAATGTGCCCCTCTGCAAAAAGGGGTTGTGCAAGCGAATGTGACGCATGAAGTAGCTAAGTCGTATTTTTGGCCCTAGTTGGCGCTCCTGAAAAAACAAGAGACGCTCACTCGCCTTAAATCGCTGACAGAAGACTGAGCTGGATTGTAAAGTGCCATAAGTCACAACAACATGGAAAGAAATTTCCTGAAGTGATATTTTAAATTATTTCATTAATTCTTCTATTGTTAACTGATTTTTAAATTTCATAGTTTTATTTGTTTAAAATGCATAAAATTCGGAATGCATTTATTAGATAGCGTACGCCAAAGGAAATAATTATGCTAAACATTACATAACTGCTATTAAATATCTCATTAATTAAAATAAATATTTGAAAACTTTAAAACTTTAGTGCTCCCCCATTAGTGCTTTAATCTTACAGCACGATTCATAATTAAGGAATAACCTTGATGTGGAATGACATTAGAAGCCAATTTACGGATTGCTAAAAGAAACGGATTCTAATTTAGACATTATTATTACTAAACATAATTTAATTAACCAAAAATTTAATATTTGAGAAAATTTTGAAAATTTTATTACAAAAGTTACCTAAGAGCTATCGGTTTAGAAACTGCTGGGGGAAAATGAACGTAGTAATAATAAAATAAACGTAAAATCTCAATAATTTCAGGAAAAAAAATTCTTTGAAAATAAATTAAAAATATCTTTTAATTAATCTTTCAGCAGATAGTTTACCGTTCTGTTTTATTTTTTATGATGGTCACAGAAAGTCATAAATACATTTTAACTGCATCTGATAATACTCAAAAAACCTATCCATTTAATCATGCCAATCCATCATATTTTAAAAAAATAATATTCCTCGTAAATCCTTAATAATATTGTTTCTATGATATCTGAAATTACCTTTAATATCAGAATTATAGTAGTGTTTCTCTTTTCTCTCTAATGTCAGAATTACAATGATACTTGTCCCCTTCGATTAGAATGTGTATTGAATAATAAAATCTTATATTAAAAATTAACAGAAAAATGTTAAAAGAAAATTTCATTTCGGTGATTGGATTTCAGAACCCAAGGGTTAAAATTTGCATTCAGAGAACAAAAATACCAAAAGTAATCATCGAATGGGCTTCTCTATAACCCTATTATTTAGATAAATTTAATTTACACTTTTATTATTTTCTGTAAATAGTAATGCCAAAATATAAAGATCGAAATTTAAGCATTATATTACGTGTTTAAGAAATGAATAGAATTTTGGAACGTATTTTTTTTTTCTATCATCTATATTTAGATTATTACTATTATATCTAGAATTTCATCTATATTTTTTCAATCAAAACTCAAATGAGAACATTATTTTATCAAACGAAGCATTTAAAAGCATCACATCACTTACCATGTGCTTAAATAAACGGGAATGGCCGTTAAATCAATTTCAATTTTCACATCTGGCAACATAGATAACATAGATATGGCAACATAGATAATTTTCAGACTTTCTTTTTTATATCTAAGAAATCTATTAGATATCAATATCAAATAATTTTTAGAAGAAAGGGTTTCGATATAAACATTTATGCATATAACAATTGTTTTTAAAACTATTTATTATATTTTCCGATTATCGACAGTAGATACGGTATGATATTTAAATAATTCTTTTATCTTGAGAACATTTTCAATAAATTTACACTTTTCACGTTTTGTAAAATCATTATTCTGAAAAGAAAAAAAAAAACTATGACATTCCTTATCGTTCCTTGGCTTCAAACAAATAGCTGAAATCTTTTTCGAATGTCAGTCTGTTTTGCTAAAAAGCATAAAACGCTTCGCAACTCATACGCATACACTTGTGCTTACACAACGATGCCTGGAGCAAGTCTACATATATAAACAGAAGATGCTGCGATCTCAACATTACTCTTGAGATCAAATCACGCTATAAATGACATGTGCGTCCATTTTGTTTTACCAGCTTATATGTAATGATAGCTATTAGGGTAATGATTACGAGACTGGATGCAAATTAGAGGAAGCTCTCTGGCAAGGGGTGGATATGAAGGCTCCCAATGATTTAAACAATTGTTAGAACTATCTGAAAACATCGTAGTAATAGTAATATTGCTACTAATAACAATAATATTTGAAGTCAAAACTCTGGAATTAGATATATGCTGTTTACGAAAATATCTCGAATTGCTCTTAATCAGGGAGCGCAAAATGGATGAGCGCAATTTTGTCATTTTTTTAAAAAAATTTATCAACTTTTGACGATAAAAATAAATGGATATTATTTTAACACTGTTCATACTACATAAAATTAAAAGAACAAGTAATCAGAGTTTATTTTGCTATAGAAGTAAATATATGATGATAACCAATAAAGAGTAAATAAATGCTATGCATAAATAAATAAAACCATGCATTCGTAAATGAAGTAATTATTTAAAAGTTTATTTTTAAAATTAAAGTTATTTGTAAAATGCTTCAAGAGTAATTCTGCATTTTATGATTGCAAGATTTTTATAATATATATCTAACGATTCTATAAATCTCTCCTTTTCCAAAAAAATAAAGTTCCAACTGTTTAAGTGTTGGTATATCGTAACTCTATTATGTTCATTGGGGCCGCGGTGGCATGGTGGTAAGGTCTCGGCTTGTGAACCGTAGGGTTTCAGACTCGAGACCCGATTCCACCGAAGAACCATCGTGTAAGGGGGCCTGTTGTACGTTAAATCCTTCCTCCCCCTGGTGTGGAGAGGGGGATGCCAGCTGAGGTGTCGACCTCGTCATCTGACATTGGTTCAAAATTACGAGGTCCATCCCAAAATAGCCCTCTTGTTGCTTTACAACGGGACGTTAATACAACTAAACTATTATGTTCATTTGCCGCAATGTTTTTCTTGCATATAAGCCAATGCATTAATATAAAAATGGGATCGTTTTTAATAATAAAAGTAGGATAAAGGCAGTATGTATAGGAATAAAGAAAATTTTACAAAATTAGATAACTTTATTCTTAAAATGTCTTTTTTTTTAAATATATTTCTTGCATTTCTTTTATCAGTTTATGATAAATTCTGATTCTATATTTGTGCATAAAGTTCTTTTAATATCTGGACTAAATTTTCAATAACAGTTGAGTTGAGTTATATTAATGTCCCGTTTTAAAGCAACTTTAGGGCTATTTTGGGGTGGATCTCTTAATTTTAAACCACGGTCAGATCGAGGGCGACATCTGATCTGGCACCCCCTCTCCAAACTTCCTCATCACACCAGGAGGAGAGCGTTTGGCCGCAACGGATTTAACGTGAACCAGATTTACTTGCACGACAGTTCTTCAGAGGAAACGGGTCTCGAATTTGAAACTCTCCGCTTCCGAAGCCGAGACCTTACCACCAGGTCACCGCAGCCCACAGTAACAGTTGAGAACGATCTTTTAGGTTATATTCTGGATTCTGATACTATGATAATTAATGAATTCCAATTATTTAATTTAATTTTATGTGATTCCTAATCAGGAAAAATGTTCTTATGCCCAAAATCATTTTGATTTGATACTCAAAAATTTATAAAATTTCAATGGAGAAATCTTAGGAAAGAACTTTTTATTAGATTCTTACCGAAATCTCTCAAGATTCCTTTTGATTTAATGCCTTTTTTAATTAAGTTAGAACTTTTTTAATTATTTAAGAACTTGATTATTTCTCGGTAACTGATAACTTTCTTTAAGAAGAAAGTCAAAGCAAAAAGTAAACATAAAAGAACAATTGGAGACGAACAATTATTAATGCAACAATTGGCGACTGTTCATGCAGAAAGATTCGATTTTACAAGTTCACCTCAGAGCGAAAGAGGTCAGTGCATTCCTGGCAGTTAAATATAAAAAAAGGGCTAGAGAAAAGAGAGATCCAATTTCCTGGTCTTCTTTTTGGGTCCTAGCAGGTGAGGGAAAATAAGTATGCGAGATGGTTTCATGCAAATGATAGTAATATGTCAAAATGGACGATATAAATAAGCTAAACAGATAGGAGCGGTCTTCTAATTTTGATTGATGCACCCTGTGTGATGTCAGTTTTTGTGATGGTCAGTACGTACCATTCCTATTCTTCAGTCGGGGTCTCGAAATGGTCAGAAAAAGAAACAATGCGCTTTCAGACGTAATTTTGTTCAAGGACAACATTCACGTGATATCTATTTTACTTGGATTTAACAAGCATGCTATTAAGTTGAATTTCATGGAATAAGAATTTTCAAGATGGAAATGAATTCTATCAGTGGCAAAAAATTATATTTACCACTTTATTATAATGTGGTAATTAGTGGTAATGAAATATATGCTAAATTATAAAGTAGAAAGAAATTTTTTTAAAAGAATACATTTACACTTGAAGTAAACTTATTTGTAAAATCTTTATTTAATTACTTGTGGTTCTCATTTCCCAGATAAACATTCAAACAATGTTAAGAATTTGCTTTTCAAAAAACCTTTTTTTTTAATATTTCCCAATTTACTTACAATTATTTGTTTTATTATGACAGGTTTTCTTTTATTCTATGATTTTACTTTTATATAATTTTCAAAAGTCCCTGAGCACTTGCTTATTAAATTTCTCTTTGATATAATCACTAATGTTTCTTTTAATAGACTGCATCAGTTTAAAAGTAATTTCGAATTTAAAAAAAAAGTTGAGCTTCAAAATGATATGATATACTTTAATGAAATTATAAGAGAGAGGTAATTTTTTTTCTTACTACCTTTATTATGAATATAATTCAGTAACATCTATTCATAACAACTTATTAGAATATTTAAAATATATTGAAGATCTTATGAGAATTTCCAGATGTATTGAAAAATAAATTTTAAAAGTGGATGGAATCGAATTACAAATTTTATTCACGAATGAATGAATTGAAGTTATTAATGTACTAAAAAAAGAAAACGTTATGCTACAAAAAAAAAAAAAAAAAAAAAAACCGTCAGTTTCTTATCCGATACAATGTAAAACATGTGATGGTTTATTCTTCTTCCCTTCTAATATTAAATGTTAAATTAAATTAAATTTTTCAGTTCGATTGTAAGAGTGTCTTATTTAAGTATAATAAGTTTACCAATATATATTTCTTCAATGCCAGTGTATATTACTTAGTAATATTTCTAATGTATTTTGCTTTAAATTACCTGGATGAGTTGGAAATGTGGATGTAAGAGGTTTGACGAGAGTACCCTGCTTCACAAACGGCATGATTGGCGGCTTCAGATGCAAAAAAGATGGTGTGTAGATGGACTGGTTAACAGAGGAGAATCCGTCGTCGGTGTAGGGACCACCTCGGCCCATGGATGCCAGCTGTCGACCTTTTGGCAGGAACATAACCAGAAACACAATGCTGGCCGTCACGACTACACCGAAAGCAAGGCAGGGATCATGGTGTTCAGTTGATGATACACTGGATATTACAATCCATGCTACCCAAAGGGGTATAGTTAAACCAATAGCGACTCCGATGTAGAGGGACTCACGATGATTCTCCGGTACAGTTCTTGCTCGAATAGCCAACAAGGCAACACCAACTATAAGTAGCATATTATATGCCAAGGAAGCGACTGTGTCCAGTATCGTAGTAGCGCATATTGTAGTGCATGTGAATTGGTTCACTATTACCAAGGATTCTGGACGGTAGATGAGCCATTGCACAGCAATGACCAGCTGGACAGTGACAGCAAAGAAAAGAAGCAGGCCTTGGTAAGCAGCACTCAGATACACACCAACGTGCAAACTTAAGAGAAAGACACATTTCACAAGAAGAGTAGCAAATATGAGAACGTAAGCGATGCCAACTCCAGCTCTGATGACAGCACATGTGAACCAATTAGGGGTGGGCACGAAGGCAAACCCTAGTAATGAACTAAGGAAAAGTCCAAGAAGTAGAATCTGTCCCAGAAACAGATGCCGTCGGCTTCCACAAGATTTATAAAGCACGTATGCTTCGAATAATAATATGGCAGTGATGTTTATAGTGCAAAGTACAACTAACGGTATGACCCATGATTCTTTTCTGCGATGGAGACCATCACTGATGAGGGAACAGTTGACGAATGAAGTTCCTGGAATGATATGGGTGATATTTTGAGTCCATAATGGTGTTGAAGCGATGATGCTGGGGTTGTTAGTCCTATTAGCCATTGGACAGCAAGGGCGGTGTTGCTAGTAGCAACACTGCTACTGTGTTTGTACTCCTTAGGAGTATCTTTCTTCACACTCAGCACGCTTTCTTTTGTATGCCTGTAAAACAAAAATTAAACTTATAGTTAGTAGTGAATTGCAACAAAATACAAACTCTAAATTAAAATATCTACTTTAATAGAACGGTTAGGTAAATCAAGAATAAATATACTAGTTATTAATAATATTTTACATTATCAATGAGGTATTTTACTATACAAAGTAAATTTAAATTGTAATCTTCAGTAGCTCAAGGAGGTTCTAAAATTAAAGTTAACCAATGCATCATTATATTATGTCAATAAGTCTTAAATGTAAATAAATTGCACTTTTTTTATACACTTCTAAATCATATTGAGTGCAATGAAATTTTATCAATATTTCTAATTTCATTAAAATTTTAAAACCTTAAGAATTTTAAAAGCAAATATCATGCCAGCCATTGTGTGTATAGTAGCTCATAGCTTTTTACGTACTGAATTGTCACTTACTTTATATGAATAATAGCTTATAACATTATTGTCGAAAATAATTATATTTCTTTGCACGATCATTTACATTACTTACATGCACGATTTCTTGCACGAAATTTAGGTTATTTGGAAAGTAATAAACATTGAAAATACAGAAATCATTTATTTATATATCATTAAAAAAATCTGCAGTGTCATTTGTCTTTTTCTGACCATCAAAGCCCTTATAAAACAAATGTGAGTTATATTTGGAGCCTTAAAAGCGTAATGATAAAGTGCCTAATACTCTGAAACATGTCCAACAGCAAGTTCTGTCACCTCATCAATTACTATCGGCATATCATGGGGAAGGATAAGGGTAAAGCAGAAATCTCTACACGCAATGTTTAATATCCACTCACAAGCGTTTGACCCTAAGAACATCAACTGACCAGCACGCGAATAGTAGAATAAAAAGAAACGAGCAAAAACTTGTAATTAGAGCTAGTAAATGGTACTATTTTGCTGAGATGTTATTACATAACACTCAGGCTTTAGGCTATCTTTTTTCATCCAATAAAAAGACGACGTAATGAGATCATAGAACTCGGACGACTCACCAATTTTACTCAACATTCCATTATATATGTTGCATGTTGCATACCATCTGAAATGTGCAGATTACGTTTCGTATGACAAATTGCTTTCTAAGATCAATCAACTTTCAACTCTTTTTCTCAGTTGGTAAAACTTTCCATTTTTACGCTTGCTCACAAAGGATATAGAGGTTACACAGTAGAAAATTTCATTTTGCCTATTTCTTTCTAGTTGATCTTCAAATGCAAAGCTCAACTCAAACACATGACATGATATTTTGAAAAATAATCATAAAAAATACAAAAAAAAATATTCTTAGCAATAAAATGATATCATATGTTGTAGTTAAGCCTTAGTTTTATGCGTCTAAATAATATTTCACATGGTAGAATAATAAGTCGAAAACTTCACTTTCAAACAAACAAAGAGAAGATGCAACTCTCATAACAGATTCATATCATGCATAAGAATCTGGTTTAATAGAGAGAAAAAAAATCTACAATTCTGTATCTGATATAGTTTCATGACAAAGTTTGCTTGAATTTGTTATTTTGAACTACATGATTCCATACTTATTAAAAGCATATGCATCAAGTTTTTTCCGTCGATCCAAGAAACTCTTTAGTTAATAATGTTTCATGAGAATGGAGATTGATAAAATTAATTTAGAGATCAGCAGAAACTTATTTTCAGTACATTTTAGAAAAAAATCTTATATCTCTTTCAAAGCATGAAAAACACTCCAAACATTCAAGATTGTCTTCATAATAAACTGCATATTAAATATAAACTTCAGTTACATTTTCAGTGAATTGACTTTTTAAATATAAAAATCAATTTAAAATGTGAATACTGCTTTTTTTTAAACGAAGATCATTTTAAGTGCATGCATAAAGGTATAAGGAATTATAAATTAAATTTAACGTTCATCTTAATTTATTATAGGCTTATTTGATAATTTGAACATTCGAACTTTTATTTGATAATTCGAACACAAGAAATTTCTTTTATTTACTGTCCCAAAGAAATTTTAAAACAAAAGAACTTTTATACATATAAAGATCTGATAAGCAAATATTTTTATTAATTTTTTATTTATATCTTATATACTGCTTTTATTTAAAGCTTTATGCAACTTGACCTAGAAAACATTTATTGCTAAGATTTGTTTTATTTTCCCCTTAGCAAACAACTTTCACAATACATTAGTAACTTCAAAATAAATAATTTCAATACTGTTGCCTATAAAATAATTTCAAACCAGAATTTAAGTTAAAAATGCTTAGAGATGTTCAGATTTATAGAATTTTATTTAAATGTATCTATATATAGCTAGAAATGACACTAAATACTTTATAATTCTAAGTCAACGAACATCAAACTCTGGTATCAATATAATGCATTAAAGTATAATCTGAGGGTTAAAAAATATTTCCTAAACTTTCTTTCAATTCACTTTTTTGCTAATTCTGTGAATCAAAAAATATCACATCTCCTCCCTTTTTTTATTCTTTGTACGTTAAAAATATATTCAAATATATTTTTAACGTGATAATAACCATCACTTTACATATTCATTTCTGATGCCAAAGAGGGAGAGAGAGAGAGAGAATTCCTTTTCTAAGAACATGAACGCCACGCCTCGTTCCATTAAACTATCTCTGAAAGGTGAATACCTCTTTCCTAAAAATAAATACGCCGCAGTGATGAAAGATGATTAAATAGTCTCCTAAGAAGGAACAATCTGATAGCAAATGTCCACCCTACTTTGACATAACGATAGCAATTTTCAAACGTTCAAACAGATGTAGATTTGCTCCGAGTGTCTTCCGTTCGAACACAACTTGCATCGACTAGCTTTTCGTTTCATTTAGGGTTTGGTCCTGACTCTCTATGCACAGAAACCAACTTCCTTAGGAATATGCATTACCCAATGAATAGTGCACCTATCATTAGTGGTGTGATTTGCCCGAACATTTGCCCATCAGCCTCGGGAAATATCCTTCATGTGTTGCTCATTGGTGAGATTCAACATCTTTAGGGTGACACATTGTTATTATTTGTCCATTAACTTTCGTTTCTTTCATGTTTAGGGGTGTCCATCAATAGGCGGGAGCTTTTATAACATGATAAGTTGAATATCGTAAAGGTAAATTGTTCCTCAATTATTTTTTGCATGATATATGACAAAATACCACGTCGAAATTCTTTTCAGCAAGGAATTGGTAACAAGTTTCTTATTTTTTTCTGAAAATCTGTTGCGTACATGTTGCTCAACTTACTGCTTTTATAAACTTACTCCTTTCAGATGAAGATATTTCTTTTGCCAATTGTGTTATGTATCCTAAAGCGACTTATAGACTTTGAAAATATGCGCCTTATATTTATAAATTAACTGCCTTCGGCTACCAACTGATTTCTGGGAATACAATTAATTGTGTTTAATTTTAATTAAATCTCTTATGCATAATTGAAATTTCATGTATCCCTCAGCTACATATTTTTAGACATAAGATTAAGTTGGGATTTGGATCAGGAAATAAAAGAAAATTCTAGAATAAAGCAATATGGGTTAATTTTAGAAAAATAAACTAGGAAATTAATTAGGATTTTCATTAAGTTAAGAGATATCGTTACACACACACACACACACACACACACACACACACACACACACATAT
>JAPMOR010060665.1:11445-24821 GCA_026543865.1 Argiope aurantia | reverse complement strand
ATATATATATTATCGTCCACTTCCAATTTACTACTTAGATTTTGCATTCTTTAACTATAGTTTTTTTTTCAGGAAATAACTTTTGTATATTTATGATTATATATGCGTGTGTGTGTATTCATTGAATAAATTTATATATAAACAGAGAGAGAGAGTCTAGGATATACTTTTCACTTAGTCCTTCAGTTTGTATGCTAAAACGGTTTTAAAAACTTTTTTAAATTTTAATCACAATACATGTACACACACAAAAAAAAATAGCTTAATTAGCTTGATGCCATTAGCCGGAATGGCATCAAGCTTAATAATAAAGACAACAAAAAATGCAAATAATATTTACTTTGGGCTAGAAAGGAAACAAACAGTTAGATATAATGATTGAAAGTAAAAAATAATGCTTTTATTGAACGTTAGTGCCAGTGTGCATTTAAAATTTCGTAAATAAGGCTCGCTGTAGTTTCAAAACGTCGCGAAGGAATTAAAAAAATAATAATATTCTTTCCGGTAACTGATTTGAACCAAATTTGCAACCAATCTGTGATTTTATTGTAAAGGTCCCTTTTCAAATTTAATTCTTATAGATAATCGCGATTTTATAAAATAACATTCACAGAGATGCGTACAAAGATGAAATTTTCAAAATCGCTTTCTAAGATTCAGAAAAATAGATCTGTCTCGATTTTTTGAGGTCGAATTTCTTTCTAATCATTACAATACATTTTATGCATACAAGAAAGTAAATTAAAGATTAAGAGTCTTTTGTTAGTCTTCGAAATGATAAAAATATTCTCTCCTGTGACCTAAGAATACATAATTTTACTGTCAAAAGTATTACACTGTTATAGTATTAGATTACACAAAAAATATTTCATTAAATATTACTGGGATACACTTTAATTCACAAAGCTTCTGACAGAACATGGGCTATATATTTATATCCAACACTGCATGTTTGCAGGTGCGTGTATAAATGTTAAAAGAAAAAAGAAGAAAAAAAGGGAAGAAGAGCAATAAAATCGCCGGGAAAAACCATTACGTATATGTAGAAACGAAAGTCAAATCAGATAAAGAAAACAAAGAAAGCACGAATCTATTATTCTTTCAAATATTTTCAAAGAGTTTTCTTCCCAAGATTACAGCTCGCTGCAGGATACTTCTCCTTTCATTCAAGCAACTTGATACTTGTATAAACATTAACAGTAATTCTTTGCATTTAGAAACAAACCAATTTTTCCCCGCACATGAAAGGTAGAATAAGAAAGAACAAAACACTTTGATGGATTTTTCAGTTTCATAGCCGGTCTATGTGTTTCGAGGTCACTTCACTTCGGAATGGGCCTCGAGGTGAAATACGTTGCGAACACTTGTTTCCGATATGCTGGAATATGCCGGATCAATATCGATTAGTTTTTCGAATTCTTTGGAATTATTATTCTCTTGGTTATATATCATTATTGCTCTAATCATTATTCACTTCGATAAAATAATTATTTTCTTGGAAAAATCTGAAATTTAGACATTTGTCAAAATATGTCCTGGAAGTTAGATAGAATATTCCTTTCAAGGAATGTTTCTTAATCCATGAATGTGTTTATATTCTACTGTTTGTATTCTACTTTGTTAAATTCCATGTTCAACACCATAAAGGAATTTTTGAAACCCCGAAACACTTTAAAATATCTGCTAATAATCAAATAATATATTTTCTTTTATTTTTGATAACAGCGTAGATATCAGTCAATTATTATTTAACTAGCGATTGGATTTGCTACGTGAAAAGAATACAATGAATTGCAGATAAAAATTTAGACAGAATATCACAAGGGCTTTCCTTCAAAAAATGAAAAAAATGATGCGGTTATTACAGATGCGCTGGTTAATCAATGGGATCATTGTGCTCAGGTGCATGGTTTATACTTTGAATGCACAATATCGTTTTGAACTTTTTCATTTGAACACCCCTTGTAATTGCGTTCTGAAGAATTAAATATTCAATTCAACAAAAGAAAAATAATTATAAAAATGCTCCAAACTGAATTACCTTCTAATAGTTACAGAAATAAATAAAAAAGCTTTATCTTCAGATACCGTGAGTCATGTACAAGTAAAATGCTGAATGATGAACAAGAATTTATCAAGAGTTTTGTTATAGAGTTTATCATTTTTGTAATGCAATTCTTCGTTATTCATGAAACCTTACATTGATTTACATTAAAGCTTTATCTTCAGATACCGTGAGTCATGTACAAGCAAAATGCTGAATGAGGAACAAGAATTCATCAAGAGTTTTGTTATAGAGCTTATCATTTTTGTAATGCAATTCTTCGTTATTCCTGAAACCTTACATTGATTTACATTAAAAAATTATCAAAATTATGTTGTTTCGAGAATAAGAAAGGGGGTATCATTCAATTAGAATTTGAAATTGTAACATCAATTACAATTTAAGATGATTAAAGTTCTAACCTCACTATTTGCACCAAAAGCAGATAATTTAAATAAAATTAATTGAAATATGAGTAATATAATAATCAAGTATTTTTGAATAAAATTTGCCCATTGCAAACTTGAATAATTAAATTATTCTCAAGGCCTTCCAGAAAAATATACGTTGAAAATAAATATATTAATGATGAAATTCATATGAACCAGTTACAAATAAATAACACAAAATAGAAAATCATACATATCCCATTTTTTTTTATCTCAAAATTTTTAGAGAATTTCGAATAAGTGATAAAAAAGTTATAAATAAATATTTTTAATTTCCTAAAATTTTTTCTTATATTTAAAATTAATTAAGTATAAATTAATTAAAATAATTAATTAAATTTACAACTAATCATTTAAGTTTTAAAGTTACTTAATTAATTGATTTTAAAATTAATTAATTTAAATTTAAAATTAAGATCCAGATGCATCCAAATCCAAAATCTAAAAAAACTGTAGACACGAAAGAATTTAAACAGTTTTTCTTTTAAACCTAAGGTGTGTCAATCGGGGTCATTGATTCAAGAATCTTATGCAGGATTTATTTGTCTTGAAAGACAGACAGATTGAATACCACCTCATGCTGAGGTAGGGAAATACAGAAGTTCAAGAATCCGAGAGCAGTCACGTTTCTTTAAAAAAAAAGCAAAATAGAACCGGTGTTACGTATTCAAGATTTTAAAATTTGATGTCACTTAAATGGTGAAAAATTATCAGTTACTAGTATTATGCATGATTATTGGCATGCATGATTAAAAAAATTTCCTACTGTTATCGAAAATTTCCTTTCTTTTGTAAATTTTTATTATTTATTATCAGCAATTATAATAGAAAAATAGAAATTTTAGATAGTGTTTTATTCAAATAAAACATTTTTAATTTCTTAATGTAATTGATCATTTTAATTGTTAAACGAATTATGGTAATTTTTAACTTTTAATCCAAAATTAAGTTATTTATGGTTCGTTATAATCTTATAAAAAAATATGGATTTCATAAACATACATAGCTTTCCATGAATTACGTAGAAAACTATGTATGTTTAAGAAATCCATTCCGAAATAAAATACATCTTATTAAATTGTAGAAAGACTAATCTTCTAAGTGGATTAGTAATTCATTATTAATTGGGAAAAGCACGCAATTGACTTTTTAGATGTATGATCAACAATATTTTATTATAATATTTAAATCCATTTTATCAAAGTATAAAATTTAAATAAAAAAAATATCATTAAAACTTAATTAGAAATTATGCGGAAATGAAATTGATATCATTAAAAATGAATTTTTTTTTTGAATTTTAAAATAATACAAAGCCAATTTTTGTAAGATAATTGCTCTGAAAAATATGAAAATTCCTTTCCGTAATCAAGTCATAGAGATGAAGCGAAGGTTAAACCTATCTTCATATTCGATTAACTTTTCTGACTTATCTCTTCATTTCTTTTACATCATTTTCTCTTTGACTGAATGCACATTTTGGTGACACGGCGAACATACAGAGCATTTCTAGTTCCTCTTTCATTTATAGATATAGATTTTCTCTTTTTCAAATAAATAAATAAATAAACAAATATTTTGAATTTAATCGGTTGAGACCGATTCGTCTAGCAGCTGAAGGCTTAGGCGACGAGATCCAATTTATTAACAAGAAAAGGTATATCTAAATCTCAGTTAAAAGAACGAAAAAAATTAAACACTGAAATAATTATATGCTTTAGGAAAACGAATTCAAGAAAGAAGTGGAATTAACAACTCTTTTGCTGCATTTGCACATTTCTAGTTCAGCGGAGAAATCTAGTGTACTTTTTTTAGCTTCAAAAACCGAAATTATTGAGTTGTCTGGAAAGATACTGTCTAGAATATTTCCGAATTCTTATGTGGAAACCGATTCTGATGAAGAGCATATCGAAGAAACTACTCATCAGAGTAATGCTTTTTTTTTCAAAAGTTTCTTGAAGATTCTGAAAAAAAAACTTGAAGACCTGAAGAAAATCCAAAGATGCTGAAATCTGAATTTTCATTATTTGAGTCAACGAATAAAAGAATAAAAAACTTCGATTTGTTATTTGATACCATGAATAATATAAAACCAAACTCAGTAGCTAGTGAAAGAGTATTTTCAATTTTATATGATATTGTGTTCAAAATAAAAACAATACTTAACCACCTTTCAGTAGATATTTTATGTTTTTTTAAAATCCTATTTTCTTAGAATTCTTTTCTTTTGATTGAGTTTTCGTTATTTTGTGTAAGTAATATGTATATGTAATTCTTAATATATATATATATATATTGACTTTGATTTCGTTTTTTGTTATTTTATATAAATATTTTTCCATATTCTTTTTTTTTTTGACAAACATTCGAAAAACGGTTTTTTGGAAATATGGAATTCCAAAACCGGTTTTTCAAAAAAGTCGGTTCTTGCATAAACCCGATTCGACAATAATAATAAAAAGAGCGAATTCTGTTCCAAGTACGTTAGTTGCCCTTTTGTACATATGGATGGATGCAAAGGCATAATTGATTTTTCATTACAATATTTTGCAATAAACACTCATCAGAATTTTCATAGCTTGAAATTTTATGAAGTCAGTTCATGCTGATATGTGATATATAGCAATTTCGCCGCACCAGTTTTTTTTATCTATTACACATATTACAGGCGACGAGACATCAAAGTACTATGCACAACTAAAAACCAGTTACAGAATTTTCACTAGTAATTTTTTTTAATATTTCAGCGAAAAAATTTAATTTATCTTTTTAAAAATATTTGTATTTTAAATTAATCTGCTATGCACCAAATTGTACGCACAGAAAAATTATCAACTGTTTCTCTAGCCAAAATTCAGCACAAAAATTAATAGTACAATATAGATATTCAATTTCTAAACATCCTAAGCACAAAATGGTTTTGAATTGATTCTCACTATAAGCGTGAATTTTCTCTTCTGCAACAAAATAACGGAAATGGTTTGATTTCTTTTATTATGTTTCGAATTCAGTTAAACGCACAGTGACAATAGAGCTTCATGAATATAAAACAATAGTTTTCATTTAAGTTTTAAAAAAGACGAAGATTTTTTTCCTTCTTTTTATTACTTTAAGAAACATCAGTATCTTTTTTTTTGGCTTATATATTTTGAAAATAATATCAAAAAATTATGAAGGAAATATTAAATATTAATCTTTTTACCAAAAAGTACGAAATCAGAAAATTTTTATAAAATATCTCAAGGAATTCAAACAGGAAGGACAAACAATTCAATTGTTTATCAGAACTTGTGATAGTAAAATCTGGTTCTATTTTTTGAAAAATCAACTTGGTGAATTTGATAAATATATTTATGATTCGCATCTGAAGTGCAAAATATATAGAGTTATTAAATTGATGTATTGCATTCCTCGATAGCTTTGCGTCAAAACACAATGGCTTTGTCGAAGAGATAGTAAAATATTACCTTGATGGAATTTTTAAAACAGTTTTCATGGTTAATGGAAGAAAGTAAATCAATCATGCCGTGGTTGTTGGGTTAAACGTTTTGCTTATATTCCATATCACAATAAAACTGAATCTGGAAAAAGCATTACTTGATTTTATAGATATCTCTAACTTTTGGGAATATCTTAAGAAAACAAAATAAAATTCGGAATTTATTTCGAAAAATATAAGTTAATAAATGGGAAATAATAAACTAATATTTTATGATCAATCTGTGGAACCGAATAAACCACTTTTGAGTTTAGTCAAGGAGATAGTTAAGAATAGAAGTTGTATTTAAAATACTCCAATTCTTTGACCATTTATAACGCGGAATCAATACCAAAGGTCTCAATTTTACACTATGTTATATCCAAGAATTTCATCACAGTTTTAGTTCAGCACAGCTTCGCAACAATTTTATTCAATTTGAATCTCTATTTCAAAGAATTAATACCAAAACACAGTCCGAATACTGCCAAAGACTAATTCAAATGTTTTAAATTTACTTTTAAGAACGCTTCTTCACCTAAAATTCAAATTAATACGTCTGTAGTTAATTCGGATATTTCTTTGAAGTAAATATCCATAATGTTAAAAAACAGTTTAAAATTCGGATTTATTTTGATCATTTTGAAGCCAAAACTAAAAAAAAAATCTTAAAAAAATGACTTTTCTCAATTATTTTTTTAATTAGCACGACAAGTGCTGCTTTGAATTAATTGCGTAGTTATAACTTGTGGGACCAAGTTTTGTTTTTCCCCCGAAATCTTTTCAAATGGAGTTTTATGATTATCGTCTCATTGATTTAGGCACTTGAAATTTACTTTATATCTGGCTTTTTCCACCATTAATGATCAAGTGGATTTATCAAGTATTCTTTTAGTTTAGGACAAAATGGTCATCTGTTGGCAAATTTTAATTTTTTCTTTATTTACAGATGGTGAAATATAATGGCTAAAGGGTATTTTACTAATGGTACCCGTTCTCTTTCTGGTATTAAAGAGAAAAGAACATTTTTAAATGACCCTTTGATTATTATTGTTGCTCATGGAACTTGCCATAGACAAGCCATCTGACGAGGTCAGATATTTAAAGCCGAATTTTGGAGTCTCTTGCTTTAGTAGCATAATCCAGGGCCAAGAGTGCGTATTAGTTACAAGTGTGTCACAGCCCTTTTCAAGGGGCGAACTTCATTCACGCATTTCATTTACTCATCTCCAAATCATAATTTAGACCTGAATCAGAGAACGATCACCTCTGATCCAGTACCCTCAGTGGTACTGTCTCGACTGGGACACCTTTGTAGCTACTATAGATTTATAAGTGCACCAGCCACCATGTACAAGGTGGCTGGTGCACTTCGCCGGGGGGGGGGTCGAACTCACAGCCCAAGGAATGTGAATCCAACGCCCTACCAAGCAGACTATTCCGGGAACTGATGGTCAAACCGACTCTTTCCCGACTATCCCGGCAAATGACTCTGAAAGATAGAGACGTTTTGCCCAGTATTGATGTTTTCGAATTTAAACTCGAAATAGGAAGCCGATGGTGTAACTTCATTAGAATCCGATTAATTTAATGTCCAAAATGCCATCTGATCAATTTTGTAAATCGCAGAAAATTGGAACCTATTGTTGTTGACCGAAGCGCTTTATCCTTCATTCCTCTATATACAGCTGATATTCAAAAAGTTGCATTTGCTCGAAAATTGCGGCAAAAATTAACACATTTCATTAGATATGTAAGATACTAATATTCATTTCATGTTTGTACTAGTTAGCTCATATTAATTTATGTATTTTAGCATTATTTTATGTTACAAAGCAATATAAAATAATGTTTTGCTATGAATATTGTAGTGATTGGATTTTAAAGCGTTAGGAAATAAACGTTCATAGATGGCGCTAGACAACTAGCGCGAGTGTAATTAAAAGAGTGAGGTCATTCGAGCGTTGGCTCTTGAAGAAGAAGAAGTTACTGAGCAGAGTAACTCGAACGAATTTGCAATAAATTTGTTAAGTTTTCTATTTGCTTATTTATTCAAAGCACTCACGAACCAGCCACGACAAATATAAAATTTATTAATTTTATAAAACGTAAAATAATAAATTTAAGTGACGAGTTAGTTTAAACTGTAGCTATATTTTATTTCTATGGAAACCAAGTGCAACATTCATTCTTACCTTCATTATAATAAAATCAATAAGAACAGATCAAAATGACTTTTTATTTATTTCACACTTGCTTCTGTTTTTTGCTCATTAAATAAAATAAGTAAAGGCAGTAAAACAATTATTTTCTCTCTAAATTTTGCAGAAACATTTAAGCATAGAAAACAATTTGTCTGCCGATATGCATCAAATTACAATGCGTCTTGTGACCAAATAATCGACTGGCATATACAAAATACATGTAAAATATGCCGCGGGTGAGCGCACAGTGTTAAAAACAGCAGATATAAAAAATAACTACAGGTGATTCCTCGGCTCAAATGGAGAAACGGAAAATGACCACTGGTGGAAAAATGTCCCGTAAATAATAATATATGTAAAATAATTTTTCAAAGCTAAGCACTCTGTTCATTTCTAGATTTTACTCGCGAACAAATTATTCAGTAGATATTATGAATAAAAACCTTTTCCATTAAAAAAAGACCTTTGAACCCATTAAAAATGAATTATGGTATTTATTTTGAAATTTTGTTATATATAATTTATTATAATCGCATAATGTTTATTTATTAGATTATATTTCTTATTAAAACTATTAACTGCTGTTGTTGTTGCTTATTCTTAACAGATCTGACATATGTCATATCAGCCCCAGTATATTGTTGACTGCCAAAAACTCTATAATAATAAGAGGATCGGATGTTTGGTCTCCCAAATAAATCCAATCTAACCCAGAATGAAAACTATTAACTAATAAAAATAAATCCTTCTTGCTTTGTTGCTCAAAAACTATTGGTTTCTATTACAGGAGTCATTTATAAATGCAATTTTTCTTTATTCGAAATTTTGTATTATTCAAATTTTTATTGTGTTTATGTTAATCTCGCATTAAGGAATATAAGTACTATATTTATGCATATGTTTTTATTATTTTCAAAAATGTATTGGCAGGATATGATTTGTTTTTGATTTTAAAAGTGTTTTAGAATTATTTATTTATTTGGGGGAAAAATCATTCGTTCAAACTTTTTATTAGAATTATTCTATGTAGAAAATAATTTTGTATAATAAATAATTTTGAATTAACCCTTTGTTTACATATTTTTTTTAAAAAAAATTTCTCTTGGAAATTATTTAGGTTTTTGGGCGTGTAAAAGCAGTAAATTTTATGCAACAATTAATTTATTTGATATTATTCATGCTAAATATTGCTACATCATATTATGATAATTCAATGCAACTGACATTACAAAATAATTGAGACTTAAATACTAATTAAAATGCGTGACTTTCTAAAACGTCAAATGTACTCAAAGGTCGTCAAATATACTATAAACAGATGATTCAGAAATATACGGAATGTGGGGATATATGGGGAAATCCAATATATTTGTACAGCAAACCAAAATATTACATCAGTAACTTTGCAGGATATCCCAAAGCACGCAGACTCTACGCGGGTGTTCCGGACTGTTTTCAAAATGGGAAGGGAATTTGTAGAGTCTACTTAACACTTCTCGATCATGATTTAAGCAGGTAAGGCCATAAAATTGGACACCCAGCGTTTCCGAGACCGTTTTCCTAATGGCGGGGAGGATGTAGACGGCAAAGGGCAGGTTGTCAAGTTCTTGCGCAAATGGGCTCTCTCCAGGCGGATGTGCCTCAAAAGCGTGCCACAGTCTGAACAAACATGGGTGTACCAGAAGTTGACTTCTTAAAAGTTTGCTTCTGGAACATCAGTTCTAATCTACATTGTCGACTTCTTAAAAGTTTGCTTCTGGAACATCAGTTCTAATCTACATTGTCAAAGTAATTCTTTTCTTACTGAATATTCATTGCCAGTGTTTTAAAAGAAAATTAAACATCAATCTCCTTACTATAATATTTAATACAAAATTGGAAAAGTTCCCTAATATAAATGAATTGCACCATTTACAGCAGAATAAGCGAAGAATACCATGAAATTGATTTGATAGTATCTGCTTCGTCCAGTTCAAACACGTACAGAGCATGCCCATAATTTGTAATTGCAGGAATTCAAAACTACCCGTCGAAAGATGTAAGAAATTAAAACTTGTAACCTCATTTACATCTTTGAACGGATGAACCTCATTTACATCTTTGAACGGATGATGGCAAGAAACACCCACTTACACCACCATTGGTATTTACATTGTAAGAAATACCACATAAGCAAAATATTATGATTATCTATAAACTCATTTGTATTGAAGTATTTCATAACATAATAAGTTCAAAACTTTTATTTAGAATAATAGTATGTTATTTTTAATGCCAAGATAAGTTATATTATATCTTCAATAAAGGATATGCCACAATGCACATAAAATTTTTCGTCTCTCCGAAGAATTTAAAAAGCAATTTAACTGAATAACAGCAAAAAAGTGATAAATTTTTTAAATATATTCGTATATTTTTAATATATTTTTTGTATAAAAATGAATAAATATAAGCTTTTAAAATAACTGGAAAAAAGTGTTGTGATTTTTTTTAATTAAATAACAAATATCTGCTAAGAAAACTGAAATACTTTTAAATACTTGAAACATAAAAAAATAATGCAAAATATAGATTAACTCATAACATTTCTTTCAAATATTTCTAAATTCTATATGTCTCTTTCAATTTGTTCCAGACGAGAAAAAGTCAGTAAATAATATATAATGAAAATATATTAAAAATATAAGAAACTTTAACTAAGAAAGTTGGAACAGTAAAATGGTTCTATATATTTGAAAGATAAAAAAAATAAGAAATATATATCAATGACTTATAATGAATTTCTATGAAAAAAGAAGCAGTTAAAAACGTTTAAAAAAAGATGAAAAACTGCATTGGTCAAAATTTACAAATTCTCTTACAATTTATTTTTGATTAAGATTCATTATCAAATATTTTTTTCATATTTAATGAATAACTTATCTAACCTTACTAGATAAAAATAATTTGTAAGAAGGTCAATACTTTATAAAATAATTTGTTACCCACTTATTCAATATCTCTTTGAAGAAACATTTATAGCGCAAGTGACTTCTCAGAATTCTATTACGTGACGAGGCTGCGTTACAGGCATACAATGTTTCAACTCTAAAAAAATTCTTATTTTTTTATATCATGAGGAACGCTTAACATGAACAAAACCATTTAACATCATGCATAAAAGCTATCATAATTTAAATTAAAACGGTAAGCGATCTTCCTTTGAACAAAGACGCATAAATCCGCAGACATTTAACCAGTCTGCAAAAAGCCAGTCTGGGCTTCACAATCCGACTTTCTGTTAATTTATTGTTTAATTTATGTCTTTCCGATTTTTTTGAGTTCAAATAAGCTCTCGAATGACATGAGTGGTCGGTTATTTCAGATGAAACGACGTGGAACAGGTCGCAGCGGACGACAGATACGTGATTGGAGTGTGGCATTCGAATCCGCTGAATGGGGAACGTAAATCTTCATTAAGGAATTTACGTCTAATGTTCTTGTCTTTTAAGCTAATTCAACTGGACTCAATTTCTTTGTGGGTATTTATAAATTACTCTCTTCCTCAATGAGACGTCTCGAATCTTTTAAATCTTATTAATCAAAGCAACAGGCGCAAGAGACATGGATTTTGGAGGGCGATGATTCATAAATTATGATGCTTATCAATTATTCTGACTGTATGTCATACTTCGAACAATAAGTTTAAAATACTTTTTCAGTTAAATTACCACTCCTTAAGGGATAAACAGATTTTTTTTCTTTTTTTAGTTCGAATTTCGTAATTTTAGACTTTGGTTACTAATTATCAAAATTTAAAATCGCAAATAGAATATTTTACCACATATAGGATATTTTATCACAAATAGAACTTTAAATTCACTAGACACTAATCATTAAGATAAATAAGTCATCTTCATAGTATATATTTTTCTATCCAAGATGTAAATAAAACATTTCTTCCCCGCTTGTTTTCCTAATTTGGAGGATGTCTAGGTAGTAGAAAATATTTTAAAGAATAATCAAAGGTAAATATCAATAATTCCCACAAAAAAGCTTATTTTCTTTTTATAAGTGAAAATAATTAATTGATTGAAGAAGTTCTTACACGCGCGGAAATAACTTCATATGCCGATTTTCGAATGCTTTTTATCTGTCAGTAAAAATAAAAAGTTAAAAAAAAATTGGATTTTTAATGTTTTTTCTTGTTAAATTGGGAATACTCAAGCCATTCATTTTTACAGAAATTTATTTTTAAACGTAAGCGGCAATGGACATTTTACTTCCAGTTGCTTGCAGTAAAATATGGATTCTATATTTGTGAAAATAATTGAAGAAAACAAAAACAAAAAATTCTTCTTCAAATCCATGCAAAACATCTAATAATCATTCAGTGTCGAATATTGTGAATGTTTACACATTATTATGCATAATTAGGAATTCTAAAAACCAAGTATAATTAGGAATTTTTAAATGTTGCTTCATACTGCTATTATGTTTGCTGAAATCAATAAATACATTCATTGTGGATCATGAACTTGGCTTTTTTAGTCTGCAAAATTTTCATTTTTCATGCAGCTCAAGTTACAAAATCCCACATCACAGCACTAAAAAGACTGCAAAATCTTACTGTTCGGCAAATTAACGGCAATTAATCATTGCCGTTAGAGATAATGAGCTCATGCTTCCGAAGAATGTTTAGAAAACTAACTCATCACTTTTTCCTTATACGAAGTCTAAATTTTTGCTTTACCGCATCGGCATGATCCTGGATTGGGTTTTCTGAAAACATTTTAAGTAAACATAAGACTTTTTCTGTTCTTTTTTTTTTCTCTCTCTCTCTAAAAATATTATTAATAATTTATATTACCGATCAAGTTAACTGATAATCAGCTTCATAAAATGCACAACTATTTACTAATAATCTCAATGCCTCTTCGAGTTCAAGAAGAGATCTTCGAGTTCAAGAATTCTATGATCCATTTCTCAAATAGGCAAATATAACAAAATTAATAGGAGTTCGTATTGCATTATAAACAAAATAATGATGGAATCGTTTTGAGATAGTAAGAGAAAGACTTTCTCATTTCCAAATTTTTTTTCTATATTGAAAAAAAAAAAAATATGCACGTTTTCTGACAAATTTGTTATGGGAGATACAGTTTATTAATTACCATATTATGTTAGTAAGTTTGTTGCGTGTTTTATTTTCAATTTTACTT
>JAPMOR010060665.1:0-11435 GCA_026543865.1 Argiope aurantia | reverse complement strand
TCATTTCTAGAATCTATATAGTTTCTAATCTAGAAACCATTGAATATCCTTAATAATTGTAAAATAATGATGATATTACGCATTCAGCTATTATAATGTAGCAGGATAAATGTTAAGATTTTAGGTCTATTCTATTATCGAATTATAGAAGAGATTTCTTTCTTCGCATTCGACTAGAAACTGAATCATTACTTTATTTTAAAAAATAAAGCATAGTCATTACTAGAATATTAGGAAATTTAATGCTTTTAAGCCACTATTATGCGATGTAAAATAAGATTAGAGGAAGTGTTATCATAACATGTCTTTGTTCAACAATATACAATTTTTGAAGAGAAACTGTTTTTTCTAGATTGCTTTATCTTTAACTGAAAGCCTTCCGGTATGGCGAGCGAGGGTATTTTTCTGTGTTGGGAAGGACAGGAGTTCTAGAAAAGAGCGAATTTTCCTCGGATGTTTATCTTTCTAGCTTTGTTTGCTTTGTCTGAAGCAAATTTTATACATTTATTTTGAAGCTTTTTCCTCGGATAGTAAGACCTCCTCCACGACAGCATTTCCAAATCTACTATTCAATCTGGTTATTTTGTAACGACTTTCCAACCGTCACCACATGCTGGGCTTGAATATAAAACCCCACCCACCTTAGCTGTTCTGTCCTTCAATCTGTCTTAGTAAATCAAGTGATTTCTTTTTACTTGCAGTTCTTTCTATCATTTGGCAAAGCCTTTTACGTCGCTTGTGTTATTATTATTATTTTTTCTTTTTTATATCATTTTTCGTCTCAAGTTCAATGTTTCGGATGTCGCAACGCAAAAAGCTTATTTTAAACTAGAAACTATTTATTTAAACCATTCCTGGAAGAGTTGAGAAGTCCATTGAACTTGCCTTGATCTTTGTGAAGTTTAGTATAATCTTCTAAGAATGACGCAATTATTAAAATCTCGGATTACTTTAAAGACTTCAAAAAACAATATTTTACAAAAGGAATGACAAAAAATGACTTTAATTAAAATTAAAACAGATAATTTCACCTTAGTTTCTTCCATCTCATAGACTGAGGATTTCAGAGACAAATGTTAAAAGTATATTTAATGAAACTAATAATATTAATTTCTAAAGTATAGATAATGAAGTATATCATGCTCACTTGATTCTAAGTGCTCTGCGACAAATCAAAGAATGCACAGTGTCAAAGTCTGAAAGAGAATTTAATGCTCGCACTTCCTTATTAGACGATGCATTAAACTTTATTTGAAATTGATTTTTACTCATTTACTCCCTAATTGGGTGAATATGAATGAATTATAATGAAATTTTATTGCGGGATATAGCAATTCAGTTTTAAGAATGAGTAGTTAAAATGCTCAATAGGTAATTGAATGAATTATTTGCATTCAGCTATAAGCTTACATCTAAACAGAAAGCGGAAAAGAAACAGAAGGCAGCGTTCATCACGATTTTCATTGATCTACAGCATAGAAAAATTTATCATATTACTCTTTCATGATAAAGCTAATGCATGAAATTCGTTGTATATTTTTTAAAGAAATTCTTATTC
Source organism: Argiope aurantia (assembly GCA_026543865.1). NCBI lineage: Eukaryota > Metazoa > Arthropoda > Arachnida > Araneae > Araneidae > Argiope > Argiope aurantia. The sequence goes on along the minus strand of JAPMOR010060665.1, from coordinate 9,877 downwards.
CTAATTTTATTAAAGCATTTATTTATATTTTCAAAACTTTGCCTCGGAAGAGAGCAACAAATGCTTTCAGAACACTTGAGATGAATTCACTTAAAAATTTCGGATATAATTAACCACAGCGAAAACAATTTTGAATCCTGATTCTTAAAAAATTGTAAATGCATTTAAATTATGTTTTGCTTTCGGTTGCTTTGCCCAAGGATAATATCATAAATGAACAAAATTTAATCCTGCAAACATTTTACCACAAAACATGCATTTCGAAACATTCTTGGACTATAATGTGCCAGATAAGGTGAGAATGTTTCAAAAAGTCATTTTGCACATACGTGCAATCTACTTGCTAACCATCATGAATGTTAGTCATAACCGTGACGTCAGCTATCCTAAGATATAAAACTTTAGCTAGCATAGTGCATCTGTCAGCGAAAAAAAAAATCCCCTTATTTTATTGTATTTTCCCCTTATAAAAACAACTTCCATAAATAATCATAAAATACATATTATTCTCACTACTGAATAAATAAACAAAATAGACAGATAATACTTATTGCAAAATTAGAGGTAAATTTCGAATTAAAAAATATTAATTAAATTTATGTAACGATTAATTAAGCAAAAAGATTCAGTTAGCCTGAAAATTAATCAGACACTTTAATTTCTGATTTCTCAAGGAAGACGGTAACTCCCCGAGCATCCTGAAGCCAGAATATATTGAACCTTTCTCGCAAAATTCAATTATCACTTTCTAAATTTCCTTTTTCCAAACACCTGCAGACTATCTTTTCTTTATATTAACGAAACTCCACCAATACTTCTCCACAAAGCTCCCCTTCTCCAAAGCGCGAAAGTAATCCAACTTCCTGCCCGTTGTGTCCACTATTACGCAGTAACCCGAAGTCATTAGTTTTCCGCGAAGCCACAATTCATCTCTTCAAATTGCTGCTTCCCTTTTCTTCCTTCCACACTTTTGGGAGCAGATCACAGGTTTCGCACCCCGAAATATACATAATTATTTGCGCATGGACGCCTCGCAATGAGGCGTTATTGCTTTTCATGGACGCCTTTATGCACTTGCCGTTGCAAAAGCTCTTCTTTGCCTTGGCTCATCTCGCCTTGGCCATGGTGATGTGACGTTTGTTGACCTTGGAGTAGGAAACAGTCTCGGAAAGAGAAGAATTTCAGGATTTTGGAAGGAATGCCCTTATGTTGTAGATGAAGGGATGAACTCAATTACTGACACAAACCGCCAATGACTTAGCGAAGGGTAACCAAAGTTTAGATGGTGCCAATCTTTGACGGGACCTTAGTGCGTTTATGTCATTTTTTACTACCCATTCTCATGAAAGAAAGGAAAAATACATGCACCAAATGCTATTTCCTTCTTGCAAGCTTTACTTGTGAATGAGGATGACAACATTATAAAGTAGGTTGGATGTCATTTCATTTTATTACATACTATATCACTAAAACAAATAGAGTAGCATGGTATATTTTTCGCCGTCTCATGGCATTTGGTTTTAGATAACAATGCACTAAAAATTTCCCTTCCCAAGACTGATGCTAAGAACCATTTGTTTTTCCAATACTCATATCCCTATAAAAATTTTTACGTTGAAGAAAATTTGAATATTTAAGGGAAATTTACAGTTAAATGTTAAGAAAGGATTAAATAATAAAAAATTTAACATATTTTGAACTAGTTTTTAAATCGCTATATTTTAAAATAGTAATTATCATTTTAACTAATTATGAATAATTTAGTTCTATAATCTATAATTTTTAACAATATTTACATAAAAATGTTGAATAATGCTGAAGAATCTGGAAGGAAATGCAGTTAAAATGGTTGGAGAACAAAAATTATTATATAGGATCGTTCTACAAATACCCCACAATTTAAAAGCAAGGCTTAGAGTAAAACGCGAGTGATTTCAAGGAATACAATTTTAACATAATATCCTTAATTATATCTAAAATTAAAATCGTAAAGCCACATCTATTTACAGAAAAGTTATATTATATAACGCTATTTCTCTGACTGCACCAGAGCTGGAAATCTGGATTTCGAAATTTTTTTTAAAAAAAGTACCTTTTGAAAATATATGCATATCAGTATATCATCTGTATGCAGCAAACAGAAATGAAATAAAAGAAAGAAAAATGATCTGATTCCTCTTATTCTTTTAAAAAGACATATTTGCAATAGATAAGAACTGTGTATATCAATTTATGCGCAACCCACGTTATATGCGTGATTTTTCCCTGTTACAGACAAGAAATTTTGAAACAATAAGAGTATAACAATTCACGTTTCCTTTCTTTCAGATAAGCCAATTTCGTCTGAACATCAACGATATGAAACTGTAACATGTATAAAATACTAAGAATCCATGCGTTACCTAAACGATTATTACATTTAACCATTTTAATAATGGTAAATGGCATACAGGCATAAAATCAATTTTTCGTTCCTGTCTGCTCGAGTTTATTCGTCCATTTCTAGCTTTACAAATGTAAAACACACGCGCAAAATGATAGATAGTTCTTCCCAAAACTGGCTCACAGGTACTCTTCCCTCTACTAACACGCCAATAGGTATACAGTGACATTTTTGCAAGTAGCATTAAGACAATGAGATAGAAAGGGGAATTAAAGATGCCTTATGTACAAGTATTTGAAAACTCGTGAAGATAAAACGGCTGCAGCCCATCGTCACTGTTTTAAATCAAATATGATCAGAGTAAATGAGGAAAACCATTCCACTCACTCCATATTTCATTGTCCTTCTCATGCATAGTTCGAGAACAAAAACAATCTTGTAAAATACGGCTCCATATATTCGATAATTATTATATGAAACAAAAATGTTCAAGAGCAAACATTTCTCATTCAAAATTTTTAAAATTCTAGAACCATGATTGGAACGTAACAGCACTAAAAAGAAGAAATTATGCAGAATAATTATACTTAGCCAAGTAGAATTAAGAAAAAAAAATGCAATTTATGAAATTACAAGAGCCATAATCTACTAATCTACTAATTTTAATTAATGGATATTACATAAATTTACCATTAAATTAACTTGATATGACTAATACTTAATATAATTAACTCGTTGAATGCCACACATTTTATAGAGTTTGCCTATGGCACCGTAATAATTTATAATTATTATTATGCGATATATGTAATGTTAAAATATCACATACAACAGATAGGTTAATAAAATAGTATGATAATGAAACTGTGGTTTGTATTTCTGCATGTAAAAGCCTGCTAAGAAAATCGCGATACGAATTAAAAGCTATGCTGGGAAATTCTAGAATTGTGCGATGAGTTTGCAAAACGTATTGCCAAGAAATTCAAAGAAACTAAGGAGAACGGCTGCACCAAACTGTATTAAAACATTAATGACACATTGTAAAGATTGTGTTGATTTTTTCTTTGTTTGTTTGGATTTTTTTAATACGACACATCGTAATGTGCGTGAACGATCTAATAACATAAATAAAATGAATTTTTATATGTTTTAATACAGTTTGTATTAATTTTTTCGTACTATTATACTGTATTAATTTTTTCGTACTATTATACTGTATTAATTTTTTCGTACCATTATAGTAACGATGATTATAATTGAAAATTTATAAGTATTGCCATTTTTCAAATTCTGCATTTTTAGAAATCATGCGCCGGTTATCAGTGCACCCCCTTCCCCCTAAATGTGCAAAGAACCAAGTCGAATGCTGAGTCTAAAAATCACTGAATTTGAAGATAAAATTCAGCGAAATTTAGATTATCTAAATTTTGCAAATATTGATGCAGTATGAAATACTGCATTATTCTTTTATATTTAAAAATTATTATTTAAAAATAAAATATTATAGTCTCAGCAGGGTTTACAAACAAAAGGTATTCAGTTGCTTTGATATATATATTACTTTTAATTCATAAACAAATGTTAATTATTCGAAAAAAGTTATATAAAAAAATAACACAAAATCCAACCAACAAAAGTAGTCTTCCGAAAATGTTTTCATATTTTCTTTAATAAATGTGTTACCCTCCCCACCCCCACATAAAACTGTAGACTTTGGGCAAAAGCGTGAAATCAATAGTGTTCAGAATTTTATTTTCACACTTGCTAGTTTTATGCTTTGTTGTGTAACGAGGAAACACTGCACATGCGCATTAACTGCATAACAATTACGAACGATTAATAATGAATGACCGTTCATTGGTATAAATCGAGCATTTTTGTTGTATTTAACAAACGATCTTTAGTCAGTTATTTTAATTTATTCGATTACTGGCGGCATGCATGTCATATACATTTGTATATGTGCATGTACAAAAACATTTGTATTTGTACCAAATAATTTAATATGTACATTGGATGCTATTTTCCTGACGGATTGAAATTAAAAATGGTCGGGAAACTACGACTGAGTCATGAAACTCGCTTGCCAGATTTTATTTATTTAAGTCTTTACTTTTTATATTTATCACATTCAAATGCATGCAAGAGAACAGATGGACGGCCAACAATTGGACAAATTTGATTCAAACTTTGATAAGGAAATTGATACTTTTATATATTTTAGATGCTTAAATTTTGAACCACATTTCATTTAGCTGTTGCATTTTTGAATTATTGTCTTTACTTGCAGGTAGAAAGAACAGACAGACAGTTGACCAGACCCCTCCCCCCCCCCCTCCCATTAGATTTGTTTCAAAATTTTATATGCAGATACATTTTAGATGCTCAGCCTGTCTACCTGTTGTTATTTATCTTGCTCCTATAAGTTTTGAAGTTTTCGTGTTCACATATATTCGAACAGCTAAACGGACAGACTCCCTTTGAATGCAATTTCTACAACATTTGATTTACGTCTAGCATCTACTTACCGTGTTCACAGAGAAAAGGTTAAAGACGGACATAATTTCAGAGATGAATAAAATATGGAGATCGTCAAAATCTTGATTTCGAAGTTTTTAGATGATTATAATACTTTTTTTTTATATATACTTAGTATACGAGAAAGTAAAAAGAGTAAGGTAAATTGTTTTGAGAAAACTATATTTTGACCCGGGCAATATTTTTTTTTTCATTTTGGGGAAAGTAATAGTTCTTCTGGTTTGAATTTCTAATAATAATACAGAAAATAAGATTCCTTCTCAATTATTTCAATATTTTTTCCAAATCTTTTGCATATTAAGAAATGATGGCTATACAGAAAGATAGAAAAATAGTCATTTAGTCAGTTGTTTCTCAGAACAAATATTTACTAAAAACGACTTTGAGGTCACAAATCTTAATTAATTATAATTATCTTTTCGGGAAGCAATTGCTTAGCATTTTATTTACTTTTATGAACTTGAAAAACAAACCGCAAGCATAATTTGTATTCATGCTCTTAAGCACAATTCTCAACCCAAACATTATTCCGCATTGAATACAAACAAATTTACTGATAGAAAGGAAATCTTTTGTTTGATGCATTCAAATAATGGTGGGTTTGAGAAGTTCATTAAACAAATAATTATTCATATAAAAAGAAAACAGAAGCGATCTTTGAAAATAAATTTTAGGGTTTGCTAAATTATTTTTTTAACTTTCACAAACTCTATTTATTTATTTTTGATATTCAAATAAAGAGTTCAAAATAATGCACATATGAATAAATTGATAATCGAACAAATTTCACTCAAATAAATAAACCGAAAAGAAGAATAATATTTTTATTAAAAATTATAGCTCAAAACTTTAAAGGCACTTTAAAGTTTTGTCTTTAAGGTTTTTACTGAAGATTTTCATTCATAATACACATTATATTAATATGCTTAGGAGTCATTTTGAAAAACTTTTTTTTAAATCTAAAAATGTAATTTAATTTTATCTGCTTGAATATTTTTGTATCACATTTTGTCTTTTTATATTTTTTTTCCTTCAATTTACCTTCGTACAAAACAATTTATTAAAATCTCAGATAATAATTGTCACTATTAATCAACTTTATAACATCCGATTATTGATGAGTTCTTCAAAGAATTTTTAAATAGCATATATATGGTGATAAATTCATTAGAAATTTTAAACTTATTTTTGTATAGTAAATGTTCATCAATTGATTTAATACATTCTACGCAGCTTGAGAAGTTTAATTAAATTGCAGACATTTGTGCAGTAATAAATGCAGAAATAATCTGTCTCACACGCGACGACTTTATTCAAAGTATATTCAATGTAGATTACTCCCAGAGATAGCAGTAATACGCTGAAATTACTTTCCCAATTACATGCTTCAGGAGTAACCGAGATAGTCTGCGATTCCTCATTTTCAAACATTGACGTTTTCAATAAAACAAATGCAAACAAATTGCAGATAATTGCACGCTTGGAATGAATGTGGTACAAGATTTATTAGTTTTAATACATGTTTAAAACTCGATAACTGAAAATTCGTTCTATTTTGACTTTGAACTAGCACTTATTGCTTTTTTTTTTTTTTTTGGTATTCAATCAATAGGACGCATTTTATTTACTACTATTATTATTATTTTTTTTTTACTTTGCTAGTTTATTTTACTTGCATTTTCATGACAAAAGGACTAGTATCTCATATTTTCTGATAATTTGGAGGATACTTAATGGTAATCAAAGGTATTTTGCGCATTATTTCTTTAGCAACTTTATATGATGACAAAAAGTTGCATCGTAATTCGAACCATCATTTTACGAAGTTGATGTGGAATCCTGATTGCAAACGGCGTTGATAACTAATGAATTCCTTCGTTTAGGTTATCGTATAGCTTTGAAATAACATAACAGCTAGTTTGAAACTAACCTCATCGTTTTCATTAAATGACGAAGATGAAATAGTCCACTTTAAACTGCAATTTCTTTTCAAAACTTCTACACAACATCGTTGGAAGGATCTGTAAACTGCAAAATATTTTATATATACAATACAAGCGTAAGTTGTATAATCCGGTATCCGGTTCACTACTATCCGGCTTCCGTACTATTCGACCTAGTTTTCTTTATCGTAATTAATTGTGGAAGGCAAGTCATTGCATTGACAATATAGCCAAGTCACTGGAAGCGGACGTCTGCTACAATCCTCCTACGTGTCATTGCAAAATAGAAGTTGTAACAGGAAAAGAGCAGCGTTCTGCTCGTTGCTCATAGCTTCGTCAATGTGTAACGGACTCAACTGTGCCGCTGTTCCTGATTAAACTGCTCAGTACGTAAAGGATTCGTAAATTTTTCTGGGGATTTATATCATTTAATTTACTTTTTCTCTAACAAATTCTTGCAGTGCAGTATATAGACATATATAAATTAACATTAGAAAGCTTTCTATTTTAACTCGACATGTTACCGGTAAATGTTTCTAGGTTTCACTTGGCCACTGACGCGTTCCCATTCTACGTGGCTTCAGATAAATGGAGGGTTAGTACTCAATAAAAAGTGAGAAAATGCACATTATAACAGTGAGAGTTTTGGTATAAAAACTTTGTCTTCTGGTATTGGTGGGCAAATAAATGAGTTCATAGAATTCCGGCTTTTTTGTTATTCGGCCTGTCCTTCCGCCACATTAGGCCGGATACTCGGGAGTGTACTGTAAATGGTTTGATAAAAAAAATTTTTATAATTTTCATGATGTTGTTTTAGCAAATAGCAACAATACAAAATTATACATTTCTTCTTCTGATTTCAAAGCAAATTGCCTTCACTTGTAAATAAAAAAAGTAAATAACGTGGGAAAAAATCTCCTTAACTACGCAAGTGCAGCTTACTCAGCAGAATAAAGGAATAAAACTAATTTAATATGTTTTCCCATGTTTGATTGAATATTCATGGACAATTCTACCAACGAATGCCAATACAAATATGAAAAGCAATATCGTATTCCTCTTTCTAACAAAACTGTAGTATTGCAGCATTGGTCAAAGATTCTCTCATTTAATAATTATACAGATTCACATGAATTCAACAAACTAATATCAGAAAATAAAGACAAACACCTTCATTTACAAACTGAAGAAACTAAATAAAACAAGTCTGCGATCATCCCCTTTGTTTTCCAATTCGTCAAAACACGAAAGTAAATCAATTTCCTTATTTAAAATCACTGTTATTTTTCCGTAACCCCTCAGCAAATTACGCACGAAACAAAATAAAAAGAATAAGCAAGCTAAAGTAAGGCAGGAGCCCACCAGCACAGCTTCCCATCATAGAACAAAAGGCACCCGAAATCTGTAAGAGCGACCGATTATAAAAGACGATTTAACAGTAGCCGCTACCTAATTGCAAGGTGTCAAAGCATAAGCACAAGGTGCTCTCACGAAACTGCCATTTTTCTTTGGTTTTCCGACACCCAGGCCGTCGACGAAAAAGAAAAGAACGAAAAGAGAAAGAAAAAGAAAGATTCCAAAGACCTACGAAAGAATCAAATTTTGTTCAAAGGAGGAGCAGAGTAACGGTTCAATAATTTGGTAAATTTCGGCGGCATAATTTCTCATCTATCTTTCTTTGTTATTGCTAGTGACCTCTAACAGCTCTTCGGTAATGATCATTTTCACCTTGTTTTTTCCAAGAAACTCTTCACGGCCTCCAACAGAAAGAGAAAATGTTCACAACTTGACCTCGTTACGTCGTCTGTAACTATTCGTGATCCACTTCGATCGTCCTTTTGACGATGATTTGAGCAGGAAATGGCGTGGAAATGATAAGCGACAAACAGGGAATTTCCATTGTCAGATTCCTGCAATTTGTATCCTATCCCATGCAAATGCTTTTTTGTGAAAGACAACATTATTGACGACCGAATGAATTTCACAAATTATTCTCATATTCACCAGATGCAGCGATTTTAAAATCATAGCTTCAAAAATAATAGCTAGCAATAAGCTGATATAGGCAACAATGAATTCAATGCCATCATTAAACATTAATTTCGATTGACTCTTAAATTGGGTATATGGCTGAATATTGTAGTATCTGCAATCATCCGTTCATTTTTCAAATGAAACACAACTCGCAACACCAGGATGTTTGATTTGAACAAAAGTTAGTCTTACAATTTTAAAAAAGGGCTTTCATTTAACTTAAGTTCATTCATTTAAACGCTTAAGAAATAAAACCCCTTGTGCTATTATGAAATTTCAACGTAGGATAAATTTTTGCCTGAAGACAGAGAATAAGGCCTTAAATAAATACTGGATATTTTTTTCTTTTATTTTCATCAGATTGTTAATTCGATCGTGATTCTGTACTTTTAAAATGGACACTATCCTTTATTTTTTTTATAATTCCAATTGAAAGAAGAAAAACTGTTTTTCTTCAATATAATCATATCCTACATATTTGCGATTCCTAATTAAATCAACATATAAATTTATTATCTGCCGATTTTAGAAAACTGTTATCAGTCACACGGTATTTGAATGGGATTTACAAGTATAAAAAATTTAATTTCATATAATTTACTTTCAAGAAGTAAATTAATATTTGTGCAATATAAGTTTATGTTAATGTCTGCTTACTACTGTTCAAATTATGAGAGTCAAGAATTTCAACCTTTTTAACTGTATGAATTTCAATACAATTGAATAAGAAATGAACCTAAAGATTACAAGATTTTATAGTAATGTCGAGAAAATGGCGTAAATGGAGTTTTCGATATACCAAGATGATTTATTATTATTACTATTATTACCAACTATTTTATATTATTTAATTTATTTATTTATCAATTTGCTCTTTAACTCATTCATATAGAAATAAGCAGGACGACAAATAGTTAACCAAAATGTGCATTTGGTCCAAAATTTCACAGAGATCTTCAATTCTTACCATAAAACGGTG
>JAPMOR010060659.1:0-27342 GCA_026543865.1 Argiope aurantia | reverse complement strand
CGAAAACTGGAAATTCTTTAATTTCCATAGATTCATTGATTGCAGAAACTTCATCCATATTTGGAGATTCACCGTCTTTTGTTGAAAAAGTAGTATTATCTAAAGAAACAGAACAATATCTTTTACGATGCTGATTAAAATTTTTTGCTTCCAAAATGAAACTTCCTCTACCATAAGATAAACAGCATTTTCATGGTAGAATGAATTCCTTATTGTTGAATCTATAAATTTCTTATTTTTATTAATAGCATGTTTATCAATCAGTTCTGTTGAAGTGAAGGAAAAAAAGAATGTACAAAACAAAATTTACTTTCATCAGATTCAGCTTCAAAATAATTCTTGCACATTTAATTTACAACAATATCTTACAAATGTGGTATCTCTGACCTTTGATAACAGAAATGAAAATACAAAAACAGCAAGCTTTGTAATGATCTAATATGAATCAGTGATGAAAACTACATTCATTTCATCCAGAAGTCATCATATAACAAAACCTATAAAGACAAATAGAATTCACAATTCAATAAATCAAAGTTAAACATTTTCCTAAAAGAAAGCCAAACATATAAATTTTAATTAAAAACATATTAAGAATGCATAATAAAAATAATTATTCACTATTTGATTCCAACGATTAATTGAGTGTCGCAAAAATGCATTAAAGTAAAAGAATATCGGAGAATTAAAAAAAATTATGGATAATCTACTAATATCAGAAAAATTGCTACAAATATTTTCCTATTTCTTTTTTAAAAAAGTTGCAATTTGATCAAAACTCTCTTTCCTCCAACAGTTGGCAGATAAAATATTTTTAATGATTTAACACAAAAATTGGAATTTAAATTTCCATCACACCAAAATTTCTTAAATAGAGAATTTTCTCTTCAGTGATGAACCATAATTTCAAAACAAACTCAACTGTTGCATAATATTAGAATAAACTGTCCAACTGCTGCAAATCAAAGATATATATCAATTGTAATGATAACTATTTTGAAATATTACTCATTTCTTTTCTGGGAAATAATGTTGAACTGATTGTCATCTGTAATGAATGAGAACTAGATTTTATTTTCAAACTTCAAAATATATTGTTTTAACCCCATCCACATGCAGCCAATTTTGGAACATTAGCATATCCGCAGGGTCATTTTGATCCCAGATTATTAGCTACTTATTCTTATTACTATTTCTATACAAATAAAATATGTCCGGAATATCTGAATATTTTTCATGTAAATGTTTGTTCTACTTACGATACAAATGAGATTCTTATAAGAAAGACCAAAATAGAACTTAAACCCTTTTTTCCATATTTTTTTCTGTATTAATATTCTTTTTCCCAAATGTATTCATATAAAACTCATTATTTTTAATGTAAGTGCCCTTTTTATTTTGTAAAAAAATATCGAAAGAAAGAAAAATTATATTTCACAAATAGTTTACATTTGAAATTTTTTTTAAAAAAAGAAGTTTAAGCATACCACTGAAGATTCATAACTTTTGTTTTTCATTTTCATATATTACTCAAAAAACACTTTTATAATTCCTCATTTAGAGTAAAATGAACTTCTAACATAAAATTCAAGACATTTTATTCACATTGTATGAATATACTTTAAAATATAAAATAGATTCATTGTATATAAGGATTTGGACTTTTTTTTTACAAGCAAGAAAACACTGAATCACAAATTTTTTAGAGTATTTCGAATCTGTGTTTTGTTTTAATTCTTTGCCAGGACCACTTTCTAAGATTTCATCAATATATCTAAGTATGATGTATATGATATATATTATATATGTATGTATATTATATATATAATATAAATCTATCAATATACAAATCTGAGCTATCATCATTCTGTCTATCAGTAGGAATTTTTCCAAGATTTCTGCTGCCCACGTTTGTATGCTGTTATGGTCATAATATTAAAAGAATCTGAAATTCTAGCACATACAGGGGTCATTTTGACCCCAGCCCACCTATAAAAAAAGATTAATTGGTTTTTATAATTCTGATCTTCTTCTAGCTCCCCCATGACGGTGTACCAAATAAAGGTGTAAGTTTTTATAAATTCCAAATTTCTAAACAAAACAAAAAGGATGGGATCAAAAAGATCTTTGCATGTGTTGTCAAGTTAAATTGTTCTTGCATATGATTTTAAACAATACAAGCAAATAAAAGAACAACAAATAAAAATAAGTTTTAATTACTTTCTAAAATTCTAAGTTATGTTATGTTATGTTTTAATACATTTATAAAAAGAATTCAAAGGACTATTTTAATTAGATAAAACTAGCATGATCACCTATTCATTATTATCATACAGCATATTAATAGTTGTAGAAAAATCTAACAATAAAAAAATTAACATAGTTCAATAATTAATTTTTTAATAGCTCCAATAAAAAGATACAATTTTAAATCAAGGTATATTTTTTTTAAATTCAAAATTAATTCACTTTTATTCAATTCCTCATCTTAACATATATAATATTTTCACAAAAGTTAGATGCAAATTTGCATTGTAATACAAATTTTGATATTATTCTGTATAGTTCAATTTAAAAAAGAATTAGTCTTCAGAGGTTTTTAATTAATGTTTCAAAATTGCATAATCGTAAAAATTCCAGAATTACTAAAGAACAAATGCTAGGTATTAAACTAAAGGCTACCGATTACTTCCTGTACTTTTCCACGAAACTTCTGAAAGTTCTTATTATAACTTGCAAATAAGAAGAAACTTTTCCAAATATTTTACATTTGCCGATATGAATTTAAAGAACAAAAAATATAATAAAATCTATTATTGATTATTAAAGACTTTATAAAAATTTAAATTTTTTAAGTAACTTGATTTCACAGAACATTTAACAATCTATTAGTTAATTTTGTTTAATTCCTAATGTCTTGCATTTTTTATAAAAATATTACTTTTATATCAGAAACTGAGAGCCATTTTAAAAATAAACCAGAAATTTGGGAGAATCTTTTATGCGTAAAAATTCCAGATATTCATAACCAGAATAATAATTTGTGGCTAGAAGACAAATTATATTAAAAGTTTTATAAAAAGTAAAAGAGAAAAGATTGCATTCAAAAGTAAACTTCTTTATTTGCACAAAATTTAAGTAGCAATTTAATGAGAATAAAAATGAAAGTAAAAAGTAAAATGATATGCTAAACAAACTTTTTTTATATAATTAAGGTGGAAAGAACCAAAAGAATTATTTATAATAATACATATTTAGCATACTAATTAATTTCCAATTTATATGCATCTTTCATAGAAGTTAACAAACAAAAAATCTTGATAACAATAGTTTTTAAAAAAGTACATTAATATATTTTTAAAGTTTCAAATAGTATGATGAAATATAAATTTATACTTGATGACTTCAACTAGGAACAGCCATTGAAATATTAATGTTTTTTTTTAGAAAATTCAGACATAATAAGAGCTACATACATGTTAATATTTTTTTTTGACAGAATAAATTACAGAATATCTCAAATTCATATAAATTTCTAGAAATAATATTTTGCCAAATTTTAACTACATTCAATAAAATTATAAACATATTTAGTAACTTGGATTGTATTAAATGTAAAGATAAGTAAAAAACATGATCCATTACACAATGTTGATATGTACATATTTTGTACACAAAAAAAATATTATAATCAATAACAAAAAAAGTAATGATTTTTTTACAAGCTAATTAAACTTGATTACTAAGCTCTTTTTTTCTGTTAATTTTTTAAAAAACTATTTTGCATAAATGAGATATTTAGTTCCTCATGAAATGATAAATAGAATATTTTCTCCAAATTTAAAATGAGAACAGTCAAGATGTCATTTTTCTTTAATTATAAGTTTATTTGTTTTCTTTGTTCACATAATGATATCACAAATTCCTTGCAAATTCACGGTGAATTTTTCTTCTTTCACTGGACAATTATCAGCTTAGCATCACACGTATTTCTAATCTCAGCTCAGCAAATAGCCAAAGGAGAATTAAAGTTAAAAGTCTCCAGTTACTTCTTAAAGCATCACATTGCATTTATTTATATATATTTCCCTTGGTATCAAAATGTATTTAGAAAAAAATTATGTATTTTGTTTCTATGATTCTAAATAAGAATTAAGTTTTATTTCAGTTTTAAAAAAATTAATAACTGAGAACAATTTCTGAAATTTAAACACCCATATTAAGACATTAACTATATTAGGGCTGAACTCTTTTAAATGTCTGAATGTCAAACAATTTTGATGTAATAGTTTCAAGGTCAGAAAAGTATAAAGTGGGCAAGCTAAAGTTTAATGAATCAAATTTCTTGAATCTTAAGAATATTTATCTGCAGAATTTTAAATATATATATGTAACATAATTTTGAAGAAGTCTGACAGAAATGAAAGCAAATTTGGAATAAATTTCAATTTATTTTTCCCACAAGGGTGCATGATTTTTACATGGGGAAAAGCAATGCAATGCATCTATCTATACTGAGAAGAAAGTCCGTAAAAAGTTTTCCCATTAGTGCTCTTATTAAGAGATTCTCAAAGATTTCTTTGAAACAAGTCAATTTAGGAAAGGGAATTTTGGAAGAGATGCTAAAGGCATTAGGGATTTTTTGCCCCCTTCGCTTGAAATACAAGAATTGTAATGGTCATCAACTTTTTAGAGTATTTTATATGAGTAAAAAATTGGAATTTGAATTAAGACAAAGAAAATTTTACAGTAAAGTAATTAATATGCACTAATTTAAGATTTAAAAAATAGAAAATTAATTAGGATAAGAAATATTATTTTGTATATATATATATCATTACTGTTAATAAATAAAATTCAATATGATGTATATTTTTAAAATTCTAAATAAACAATATCATAATAAATAGAGAAGTGCTATGTATTAATAATTCATTTTATTGTTATTCTTCTATGCTTTTTAGATCATCTCAAATATTTCACTTAAATAAATGTATAATTTATGAATTAAATGCATATTCAACTTAATAGGAATTGGCTCGTAGCAGGAAATAAATATAAACATAAAAATTAATTATTCCTACAGTAATGTGACTCAGCTATAGACATTACTCAACAACAGAATTTAGATAACATTCTTAGACATAACCACAACAAAAATGAAATATGAAAAATATAACTACAGGGAGCGACTTTATCAAGAGGCACCACCCCCTGTAGCTACAAAAGATTTCCTATTTCTATTTCCCTGTTTATTCTTAGACATAACTTGCATTTCTCTATTATGGAAAGCTAGACTAAAGATTAATGTATAATTACCGAAATTAAACTGTATTTTTTTTTCCATTCCATTTCTCGTAAACTGTAATCGCGACATTTTTTTTTTTTTTTTCAGTTTTAAAAACAGTTTGCAATATTTATTTATTTTTTGTAGCGGCGGCAGAATTCTGGACGATTGGCACGACTTTGACGTAACTTTAATGTTGACGTTCTGCATTAACCTTAATTCTTAGTTTATAAAATTCGAATATTATATTAGTAATAGAAAAATAGGGAAGAAAATGTATACCAAATTACAATGCCTTGACCATTTCGAGAAAGAAAATCCCAAAAGTAGTAAAAATTAATAGTGACATAGAAAACATATTATACTCATTTATGTTTGTATGTCAGCTAACAGTACATCTTCTTATACTGCAGTATCACATCCAGCTTAGATTTGAAAGAAGCACATTATATAAAAAAAATCATATGAGCAAAGTTCATTTGGCACATGAATTGTTTCCACCATATGGTGAAATTACCGAAAATATTTTACCCCCTACAAAAAACGGATACTCAAAGAAGTTTTTAAGGAGCAAATGAAAACAAAAACTCCTAATAGTGCGTATCAGACTGTCTCTAGACAATTCAGAATGAAACAATTAGCTTTAAAGTTGTATCTAGTATTTTATTAAAATTAATTACTCTAATATTTGACAAAATATTAATATCGATAGAATGAAATTAAATGTCACAGGAAATTATACAGTCAGTTTATAATTAATTCCCATTTAATACCTAAATTCTATTTAATTCATTTGAACATTTTTAAATTTTGTTGGTGAGAATAAATAGATGACATTTCATGGTTTCGTTTTTGTCTTGTCTACTAACTCACAATGCATTCCCAAACTCCAAAATAATTTTCCAATCCACGATATATACTGATCATTTATTCAACAGACCTTTTAAAAAGCAGTTTAGAATATTAATAATTTAATACTTTATGATGAAAAAAATGAAAACTATTATACTTTACCCCGCTTGAAAGGAAAACAGCCGAAAAAGAAGAATTAGGAAGAGAAGAGAGTATGATGGCAATAGTATAAAAAAAAATTAACTGTTGCCATGCAATGATAGACATGATATAATATTCCTAAATTTGTACATTTCATTCTAACAAATTTACCACTGCAACACTTCCTAAAAATTGGATTCGTTGAAAAGAATTTAGTTTCTTTTAAATTGGTTTCGACAAATAGCTGTCTAGTTAACACTCTTCGCAAGCATGCCAGCAAAATTCAAATTTCATTGCACTTGTGCAAACCTTACTAAATCTTTTTCTTTTACCTTTTCACGAAGGGAAACTGTCCCAATTCTGTACGTTTATTTTGTTTTTATGTAATGTGGTTTTGGGCTAAGACAATGGCAACGTTGGGTGTTCGCAGAGCTGTGATCATTTAGGATGTTAGGCAAAAAGTTTTACACTTCTTCGATATCATCATACATCGACACATATTGTACTGTGGACAAGACTGATCTTTGCTTTTTGCTGCTTCATTAGATGGCACCTCACTTAAGTAGGACTCATTATGGTAGAGTATTATAAAATTCGAAAAACTAACAATGTACAATATTATTTAATATTATTGAAAATTAAAAAATATTATTTTTGTTATACTGCTGAATATTGGTATTGCACATATCTTACAATATAGTTTTCCCGGTATTTGTCAAAGTAATTTTCATTACTATAAGTATTGGCATAATTCCAAAAACTCATTCGAATATGGAAAAATGTCAAATAATTAATCATATTTCCTAGATACTTTTTATCCGATATGAGCCTAAGTTTCGCATTCTATTTACTTGAAGATTTGAACTCGGAACCTTTCACTTAATCTGTGACATTTTAGCCACTGAATCAGTGAGACCATTGCAGAATATCGTATACTTCCACATCTAATTTTGGATTGTCCTTTAAATTTTGTTCAACAGTTTCAACTTAAGACAGTTATGTAAAGTCAAAGAGGTAACGATTTCATTCTTAACTAATATTTGCTATTAGAATAAATTTTGGAAGTTAAAAATAATAGCTTTTAAATGCATAGGCTATTTTAATAGTTTCTTTTTCTTATAAACATTTTAATATTTTCGACATGTTCAATTTATAATTAAATTTAGAAGAAAACTATTTCAAAAGCAAAATTTTTAATGCTTATTAGTTTTTTAATTACTTTTGTTTACTCTTATTTCATCATCTAACATCGCTTTATTTTACTTTAAATAAATAAAGGGCAAGCCAAAACATTTCAGCAAAAATCTGATGTTTCATAAATCATTACAAAGAATTAAAAAGATGATTTCAAAAATTGTAACTGGGTTGCATCATTATTTCAGGTATAATGAATAAAAATCTATATATATATATAAAACGCTAACGCACGTGGCACAGAAATCGCTCTTATTATATATTATTAATGACAACAATCAATAGTAAATAAATACTATACGAACGTTTCAAATTGCTACTAGGAACAGCGCTCACTAAAAACTCAGTTGACTCAGAGGAAAGGAGTTGTAAAAGAAATCAAGAAATAGGAATGAAACAAAGACTACATTAGTGCGAAAGCAGGCTTAATCATTGCCTAATGGATAATCGCTATAACTTATCTAGGGAAATGGATGGCCATACCTTCCAAATTTATTTCATAAAAATGGCTTTTTATTATCTTAAAACTGAAAAAAAAACATTTTAGTTACATAATTTTTTTCTATACAGTTTTTTTTTCCTTTATTTATTCTGATTAACTGTAGCTCCAACGTTCACAAAGTATGATAAATACCTCTTCTTAATAAAGTAAAACTTTTCCTATAATTCCCCTTCAAAGCTTCTTCCGTATTTGTTTACTATAACTTCTTCATTACTAAAGAACCATTGTTGGGGGGAGGGATAAATTTCCACTAAATTCTTAAGGCGGAAGCGTTATTTGCAATCTTATTCCAGTGAAGGGAGCACATCTGCATCAATAAATATGGCTTTATTGTCAATGTAATTAGTTTTGGAGCATCAACGTCTACCAATGATTTTTTTTTTAAATCCTATAGGAAGTCCGTTAATGGAAAGATTTACAAGCAGTGTCCAGGTGTTTATTATTATTTTTTTTCCCTCATCTGTTAAATGAATTATACTAGCCAGATCCATGTCTGCAATCTTAAATAGAGATGCATAATCCACGATTTTTTGAATAACAAATAAATTTGCTATTGTTATTTTTAAATATTTGTTCCAAATATCTGTTATTTCAATCATATTATTAATTAAAAATTATTAATTTGTATTAAATATAAAATTTATTAATTGTAATTAATACTTAATTTACTAATTTAAGTAATGTGTGATTGAATTAATTTATCTATTTCAGCTTACTTCTTAAATTTTATTTTTTCAAAACTATTTATTTAATTTCTTTATTGGAGTAAAACATTTTCTGAAAAATTTGAATTAAAAATATATGGCTAAAATGTTTACTTTAGTTCTATATTCTACCAATAGATGGCGTCAGTAGTAAACAGAATATAAACAGTCATGTGACAAGCAATTAAAAATGATCTTTATGGAATAGTTCATCGTCAAATGCGAATAGCGGAGTCAAGGTCACTCCCATGAAGTGGACTGGTGACTTCACACTCTCCAGTAAAGTCACCGCTCCGATAAATTTCAGTGATATGCAATTCAATGATACGATAATTCCAAGAATAACCGGTTCGTTCACTTTTCAACTCATTCACAGATCGTATCGATTGTTACTTAATATCGTGATGCAAGACCTGTAATCAAAATATCACCAGTAAGATCATATCAAGGATTTCAATGACAACGCTCTTTGAAAAGTATTGATCACTGGTATTTGTGATTTTTTGATATTGGTTATGTAATAACCGCTCTTAAAATATTCGTCATCCCTAATCTTAAATACTAGCGCTTCCCTTACACTTCTACTTCTGGTAGTAAAGTAGGAATATCTTCGATTTTTTTTGTGTGCATTTTTTGCATTACACATATTTCGATTACTCTCTTTGAACAATCGTTCTCCCATAATAGCCAAAAGGTTTCTCTGCTAGAACAATTTGAATTCCGTTATGGTAAGAATTCAAATAATACTCAAAAATTCATCTTTCCACTAATGGATCATCTAAAGGTAAGCCTAAGGGCAAATTAAAATTTTCTGCATCGCCTCTTCTAGTAATTTTGGTTTTAAATCTAATCTATTCATTAGAATCAGTGAACACTCAGAGTTCATTGATTCTAATGGAGCTATAAATTTGAATTCCAATTCTTCGTTTCTTGTAGTATATTTTCGGGAGTTGATTTTCTGCTGTATCTAATTCTCAGACAGTTAAATGACCTTTGTTCTTATTATCTAGATATTGACGATTTTCCACAAATCGTAGCCTCTGAATTAAGAATTTCACAATTTTCGTACATTTTGAGATTCTGTGCAAATATCATCCTTTATCCAGGTATACTGAATTACTGACGAAAAACAACCCCCTTTTTTACTACTTTTAATTTTTCTTCAAGACGACATTGAGAGTCACTAGCGAACCATTCTTTTTCTGAAACCACGGTGGACCTCCCATCACCCTTATTTCAGAAATTCTTTAATTGAATAGGCATGGGATGGGAGATCTGCAG
Organism: Argiope aurantia; assembly: GCA_026543865.1. Taxonomy (NCBI): domain Eukaryota; kingdom Metazoa; phylum Arthropoda; class Arachnida; order Araneae; family Araneidae; genus Argiope; species Argiope aurantia. Next base: position 17,381 of record JAPMOR010060659.1, on the reverse strand, counting down.
TATTATAAGCACCAAGAATATGTTTCCAAGCTTCCTTAGAAGATGACTTTCTTATACCTTCTTGTCAGTTATTAATGAATGTACTCCAATTCTTTTCCTATTAAAAAATTTTAAAACATCTTAGTTTTCTCTTGAAGTAGAAATTTGAAGAAATGTCTTTTTAATGTTGGAAACAATTCCAACAATTCTGTAGGAATTTCAGTAAAATAGGTGGGATTTGTTTTATTAAGCATGGTCACTTTTCTGCAGATTTAAGTATAGAGTCGTTTTGATTCAATAAGAAGCGCCAAACATTGGACTTAACTTTAGTTATTGAATTATTCTTAAAAGCATATCTATGAGGCAAATAGAGCTTGCATTTGCTATCTTTCTTTTGCAAACTTTTCCAATGATATTTTCTTCCAGCTACTCTTCGAAAACAGCTCCATAAACTGTAAATTCCCACTTTATTCTTAAGCTTTTCGAAATTTGGAAACTCTTTTCCTCAGATATAGATCTATTGTCAAATAGAATTTCTTTTCTTTTGTCCAAAGTAAAGTATCTCCCTTATATATCATTTCTATCCGCTGTCTTCATAAAAGTGCATTTAGTTCCATTTCTTCTTCTGATTTAGTCTCAACTGGATCATTTATATTCAAAGCTTCTATTTTTTCAAGATCAATAGAGCTGTTTTTTTATTCACAATTTCGTCATCAGATAAGCAAAATTATAATCTTTTTTATTAGGGATTTTATCCATTATCAACTAGCCTATTTTTGTTTCATATGCGAATGATCCGCATTTGTTACATATATACTTCTTGAGCATAACAGTCTACAAAAATCCGCCTTTATTAATACTTCAATGTAGGGCAATCTTTTCCCTGATTTATTCTTTTCTTTCAGCTTTGTTTCCCAGATTCCTTTCTTGATTCGAAGTACATTTCAGTAGAAAACTGGTTGATCAAAGACTTGGATATCACACACGAAAAAAAAAGAATCCAGGATTTGAATTCTTTTCATATAATAGGTAATTTTTTTTGTAATAATGTTCTACAAATTAGTGAATGTATAATACTTTTAATTTCAATGAGTTTTAGGTACAATTTTTTTGTCTTCTTTAACAAATCCGGCCTCTATAAATCACTGTTAATAAGAGCAAGAATCTTGAGTACTTTAGTAAGCTTGGTGCTTGGGAACAAGAATTTACTAGTACCTTCAACTTTGGTATTAACTAGGGAAAGTTTGAAGAAGAACTTCTTCCGACGGACAATGATTAGATAAATTGCCATTCAACTTCCTTTTGAAATCGGGCGTCTTAACTTTCGGTTTGTTTGTGGACAAGTCAAGACACATCGAAGTCCAATGTCTTTTATCGCAAAGTATGGACTATACGTTTGACTTACAAGCTTTAGATTTATGTCCCGGCTTTCAGCAGGAGAAGCTGCATTTCTTGTTGTTTAAAATTTCTTATTTTTCCTCAAAACCAAAAGTTCTTCTAAAATTACTTTCTCTGTTTTTCTGAAATTGCGCACACAAATTGCAGTTATTAACACTATTTCTTTTCTCAACTCCCCTTGAAAATAAATCTGTGGCATGATTAGAAGAGCAGAAAGAGATCTATTTCCTTTCTTCACATTCCACTCTTTAGATATAAATCCTGCTTAAACCAAACGAATTCTTTCCTCTTTTATTTCGGTTTTCAGAAAGAGCAATACATTTTTCAATTTTTTTCAGCATAGATATCGTTTAAATCATCATTTGAAATTACAATTGGATTATGTATCTATACTCTAAAAATATCATCTGATTTGCAAGACTCAACGAGAAATAAAAGCATTTCGGAATATTTATCAGATGTTAAACCAATTGATTCTAAAATTCGTAAATATGTTTCTAATTTATCATAAATTTGAAAGATGTTTAATTTTCTTTTAGCTTTCATACCATTAATTAAAACCAAATTTGGTACCTCACAAACATAATACTCAATAGGATACTTATCTTTTTCAAAACGCAATTTTAAATTTTCTATTGCTTTAGAATAATTTTCGCTTATCGATGAATAACTATCTAAAATTTCACTTGTTCACTTTTTTTCAAGTTTTTTCTTGCTCCTTCTCTAAAAAGTAGGACCAAAAAACTTATTTTGGTTTGTAACTTGTGTTCATTATGAATACTTTTAAACATGGCTCCAGAAAGCCAACCAATTCTTAATTTCACATACAAGTTTAACCAGCGGTAGAGTCTCCGCAGAACTTTCTCGCATAATTTCTAATAAACTTGTCAAGATATGGCATTGGTGTACAATAGCTATAAGATATTTTTAGCGTGAATTCACCATTACATTGTGTCATCCTTAGCGAGTTATTTGGTGATTAATCCCTTGTGTGCGTTAATAATATTCACAAGTCGAATTGTTGTTTTAGATACGTTTTTCTCAACCGATTGAAACAAAAATTTGACACAAAATTACACTTGCAGTCATAAAATCCCACATTATTTGATATATTTAAGCCATTGCCTGAATTATCGCGCTTACATGGTTCTGAAAGTACATACCTACAGACAGTCAACTCTTTTGTTGGATTTGTCACAAAACTTTATAGGTATCTACACTATAGATGTCAAATCTGTGTACAAAACTTTATCTGTCTAGCTCTCTTTGTTTTGAAGTTATCGTATTCGTTTACATTCGAACAACTGGACAGACAGATTTTCTCTGAACAGATTTCTCTCAAAATTCGATGGATGGATTATTTGACACAAATCTGAAAGTTTAATTTTAAATCTATATATCAAATTTTCACCCGTCTACCTTAAAGCATTTTTGAGCTATCGTTGTCACAGACAGACGGACGGCATTTTCCAAAAAAGTGTTTTCCGAACTCAGAGTGATCTGAAACGAGGAGTTTCATCAAAATCTTGAGTTTGAATTTTTTAGAGATTATATTCATATTATATACATCCATCGCAACTTTCGCATCAGTCATTTTTGTATTGTATTACTCGATGGTTACGCATTCCGTTTCATATTTCTGGGCAACCGAATTTTCTAACAAGAAACTATACATTCTTTTACCTAATTTGACCCATTTTAATGAATATTTTCCAAATTGGTGAAATGGCATTCTACTTATTTCTTATGGGGTCATCAGATTTAATTTTTCAATTCAATTAATTAATTTTTCAAGAACTAATCTTGTGAAGGTCGCTTCTAATAGGACATTGCTTCTTAACAAACAAGTTATGAAGCAATTTTTTTTGTTTCATTTCTGAAAAAATCCAGTAAAATTGCACATACCTTATATTTAATTTTCTAACGACAATGTCTGGTTCATCGCAATGTCTATCTGAATTTCATTTCATCAATAATTTCTCTACTTCAAATACATTTATGCTGTTCTTTCATAAGACAAATATAACAAGTATTTGTTTGTTTGTTTGTTGTTTGAATGAGGGGGATTAAGGGATTTTTAGCTACAAAGGCTGTCATTACAGTATTCAACAATATCTCCAATTAATAAATGTCAAAAAATTTCAAGTGTTGAAGGAAAATATGGAGAGACAGTTTATTTGCAAATGCTTTGCTCGTGAGTTGTTTAAAATTACATGTTGAAAGAGATTTGAGGCCCAACTTCGACCTATCACAACGTCTGATGCCATTTGGTTGATTCGACAGGTTAAAACGATGTAGAAGGCCAGGTGTAATTAGTGTTTTGGTAGAAATTCTAACGCATATGATGTCTTCTCTTCTGTTTCTTGTCCATTTAGCAATATTTTTTATGTCTGGATTTTCTCCAAGAATTTCATAATATTTGCTCTGTCTATAGCTATCTGTTGTTTTTCTTTTTAAGATTTGTTTGATGCGTGAGATGATGTCTCCCGATGCGATTCATTCAATGCATGGGCTGATTTCTGTTTCTGATTTTGCGACCAAGTCCGCTTTTTCATTCTAAAATATTGTCGAATGTCCTAAGATTTTTCCACAATTTTGCTCACAATTTTATGAATGACAGATGGGGATTTATATGAACATTTTTGAAGTGCTGTAAGAACTGAAAGATTGTCTGTAAGAAGAAGTAAAAGTTTCCCAGGAACGAAAAGATAATCCAGAGCCTGGCAAATTGTAAGAGCTTCAGCTGTAAAAATTGAGTTGATGTTGTGGGTTCGAAAAGCAAATTGAGACAGATCCGAAATGCCGGCGATTGAAGATAAGTTTTGCGATTTCGATGCATCAGTTGCGATTATGAAACATTGTTCGAAGTCCTTTTGTAGCCATTTATAGCTGAGTGTGGGGGAGATTTGTTTTGAAAAGGATATTTTGAAATAATAATACTGCAATTTTCGCTTGGAAGTTGTAAAAAATGTTGATCAGAAATAATGCGATTCCAATTAATGTTTAGATCAGAAAAAATTTTATCCAAAAAAATTTTGTCCTGTTCAATAAGAGCAAGATTGAAATGTTTTAAATCTAATTTGTAGATGGCGGAGATGGAGCTGATAGAAATCTGCTTAATGAGAAATTGTAAGGATAAAAGTTTGATTTTTTCACTGAGAATTTCCTTATTGGAGATGTAAAGGAGAGCTTTATTTGGTGTCCATTGTGGAAGACCGAGTGCAATGCGAAGTGCTTTGGTTTGAATAATATTACATGTTTTCATGTGAGTTTCTAGAAATTTGTTGATAATTTGACTGGCGTAAAAAAATAAGCTGCAAATGCTACTATCTGTGATTGTGATTAAATCTTTTGTTCTTGGGCCATAAGATTTATATGTATAACAAGTAAACTGACTCCATTTACTTTCATTCTAAAAATTAATATTTACAAAGATGTTGCCATTTTCAAAATAGAAACTTTATTTTGCGAACAATATGAAACTTAATTTTGACTCGGCACCAGCAGCGTTTGTGATAATAATACTATTAAGTGGGTTATCACGATTTCAGTCAACTGGACAAATTTATTTTCTTAGCCCATTAATATAAATTAAATGATAAAAAATTAAGAAAAAAGAATAGAAACAAAATTTATAATGTTTGCAAGTTAAATACGTTTTTTAAAATAATTTCATAAAGCTAGAATGAATGTGATATGAAAATCTTTTTTACGATTATTATTTTAAAATTAATTTAATGAAAAATTATTGAATATTGTTGGCATGCTAGCATAGGGGTAGCGCGTCTTCCTCGTGATCTAGGCGTCCTGGTTCGGGCATGGTTGTGGTTCTTCATCTGTGAGGTGTGCGAATGTGCCCCCCCCCCCCGCAAAAAGGGGTTGTGTAAGCAAATATGACGCATGAGTAGCTAAGTCGTACTCTTGGTCCTAGATGGCGCTACTGAAGAATCAGAGACTCTCATCTCGGTTTAAAATCACTGATTTCGTCAAGCGAACTTGTAGATCACAAGTGCTGTAAGTAAAAACGATATGATAGAATAATGAACTTATATTATAAAGCAAGTAATATCATTCTTTTTAGAATGGAAGTATTATGGCTCTTGCTAAAATCAGACTGTGCGAGATGCTCATTTTGCTAAAAAAAATACTTACTTAACACGCCAACAAATAATAAAATGAAAATGTTTTCCATTCTTAAAATAAAGCAGAACCTTTACCGGGGGGGGAGAGAAAGAATTTCTCTTAAATTTTCATTTTTTGAAAGAAATAATACAAGTTCATGCGTAAACTGTAAATTTCCAGCTCTCAAAAGCAAGTGAAATCCCTACTAACAAAAATGATTAGATTTATATGTGACATATAACAAGTGATAATATAAGGGAGACAAGTGACATATAACAAGTATAATATGTGTCCTATATACAAGTCATGTATTATTTATGACTCAACAAGCTTAAAATTATCATTTAATTCATTGTAAATTTTATTTTTCAAAATATGATCATATTTCAGAGGACATATGTTTTTAATCCATCCTATGGTTGTTATTGACTATTTATAGTGACTGTTAGATAATGCTTTCATTGATTTAGACATATTAATTTTCATTCAGAATCATGCCAATTTTCTTGAAATCTATTCTTTTTATTGCATTTAATGTTTGAAAAGCAGTTGTATATTAAGCAATAGCAGTTTGTAAAGCAGTACTATACTAGCACAATATTACAATTTTAGACAATCATCACAAAAAGAAAAGGGAAGATTTTAGGTAGAATAAGTGGTAACAGCGGACAGAAGCCTCGCATGTTATTGCCAGCAAGAAAATAGGTAATAACATGAGAATAATGGGAATAATTTAAAAATCAATTACGCATGCTAATATTGTAATATCAGCACTCTTTATTTTAAAATACTTTCAAGTTGCTTCATTATCTTTGAGGATATTGTGAGCATTCAATTATTGTTATAAATTTGTTTTTAATTTGTCGAAATATCAAAATATTGCATATTTTTTAAAAATAAGTTTTAAAGTATTTGTGTGATAAGAATATATTCTTTAAATAAAGATTTTTTCCCTAGTGAAGCAACCCCCAGGAGGGCACCTCGAAATGAGTATGAGATGCTTCTGTAATAAACGACTTTTAAACGCAAACGCAATTCGAATTCTTGTCTTTTACTCAAACTTAAAAACGTAACAACAGTTTTATTAGGTGCGCAAATTACTCGCACTCAGTTAACTATTTATTCATTAATTAGGTTGCGTGATTTTAAAAATAATTCAACAAAACTTCATCTACTGGATATTTTATTCATCTTCCAACATCTCACACATCACTACAGCGACTGCAAGTGGTTCTAAAGAAACCACGTTTTTTTACAAGTACAGTTTGGTTTACAGTTAACCTTGTACCACAATTAAAAAGATATAAAAGGAAAAATACAAAAACTGAAATATAAATTATGAAAATCCTTATAAAAATTAACAATAATTAATTGCTTTTAAATAAAATAAATGTGACATTTGTTACTTTATGTAATAGAATGTTAGTGATTTCATTATTACCATGTCAAACATGATTCAGCCGATTTGCTGATAACAGCTTGATAGGTGCAACCATCTAGTGGCCAAAATAATAATTACTTTTGTCCTAACATTACTCCCTCACCAGTAACTGAGTTACGATAATCAGATACCATGGTAGGAGAAGTTTGACATAAATACACAAAAAATTCAATGCTAACTCAAATATTGTATCTTAACCATAATAATCTACTGTGGCACTGTCTTAAAAATGATAAATTCCACAAATAAGACATGATAAATTTAGTAAATAAGGATTAAATCAAAATTTCCTTGCATATACTAAAGAACTTTCATATAAAATGACATTACTGAATCATATTCTCAAACCAAAGAATTTCTAACACACAAAGAAATTTCAAGATATATCTATTAATTCTGATGATGCTGAAAAAAAAAACTATCTATATACAACCAAAATACTATACAACACAATATACTACAAAATCATACATATAACATTTCCTAGTTTATATTTACATAGTCAATGTGTTATGCTTTCAATGACATGGAATAAGAAACACAAGAAATTTTGTAATCAGTAATGTGATGCAATCTATAATTCTTAACAGCAATAATCTATTCATGTAATAAAATTGGATGAATGTTTGTAATATCTGATGCTGATAATTGAATGTCAAATCACACAATAAAGCATACTTTCTACTTGCAGAAATATATCATAAGAATAATTTGTGACAAAGAATGTTATGTGGATACACTTAATATACAAGATAATGTATATGTTGATACAGGACAAATAATGAAAATAGATATACTGATGTAAAAACAATACAATAAAATAAAATTCAAACTATCAAAAATGCATATTAATGTACTATAATGAAAACATTGTTTACAAGAAATGAAACTAATGTTACAGGTACCATAGTAAGAAGGGTGGATCATTGTAAATACATGTATATATATACCTGAATACCCAACCTTCTTTAAGTGCAATATTTCATTTGCTTGTCTATACAATATAATGCAGTACTCAGTATGTCTTAATTCAATAGAATCAATGTCTACATTCAATAGAATGAATAAGAGCAAGAACTAACTATATTATTCAAAATTATATTATATTGGCAAAATTTAAAAGATAAGCAATATCTGTGGTGAAATTATTCATGTATCTATATATTCACAACATAATTAAACAATGACTTTAAATACAGAATATAATTGAGCAAAAGGTATATAGACATAAAATCTTTAATCTCTAAACCTTACTGATTGTTTTATTTTTCGTCCACATCTGGAAGTTGTTTGATTATCAGATGGGTGGTGGGAGTCTCTATGATCTGAATTCCCATCTGTTTGTTTAGCTTGTGTCGGCTTGTCATCTTTGTCTGTGACCAACAAATAGGCAGGTTTTAGGCGGTCAATTGAGATATTTACATTTTTCTCTTTCATTGATAAAGTGAAAAATTTGTCAGAACGGTCAACTACTCTATATGGTCCTTGATAAGGTGGTTCGAGGACTTTTTTCATCCTGTCTATTCTAACAAAAACATGAGAACAAGATTTGAGATCTTGATGCACAAGTATTTTTTGGTGCTTCACACTACTTGATGGTATTGGTTTCAGATGCTCCATATACCTCTGTAACTGTGAGACAAAGGTTTCTTGGTCAATTTTGATGGTAGGTGGGTCGAAGAATTCTCCTGGCAACTTGATGTTAGAACCATACACCATTTGGGCAATGAATGGTTTGTGTCTGGTCTGATGGCAGCTCTCAAACCAAGTAATACTGTAGGAAGAGATTCAGTCCACCTTATATTGTTATGTGCTTTTATAGCACCTTTCAGGGTCCTATGCTATCTCTCTATTTTACCATTACATTGGGGGTGGTACGAGGTAGTATGCGATACTTTAGCACCACATATAGCAGCAAGACATCTGAATAATTGAGATTCAAATTGTCTTCCTTGATCTGTTATAATTTGAGCAGGGACTCCAAACCTACTAATCCAGTTGTTGTAGAAAGCTTTACTCACTATTTCAGCAGTTATGTCGGGTAAGGGAATTGCTTCTATCCACGAAGAATACCGGTCAATGCAAGTCAGGCAGTATTCCATGCCTTCCGAAGGTGGTAGTGGGCCAATGAAATATATGTGTACCACACTAAATCTTGAATCTGGAACTTGGTATTCTCCGAATTTAGACTTGGTGTGTCTATTTACTTAACATTTCTGGCATCTGATGCCTGTCTTTGCCCATTTTCCTATTTGCTTCTTCATGCCTGGCCAAATGAATTTTTCCGTCATCTGTTTGATGGTACTTTTAAACTCCAGGATGAGAGAAACCATGTATTTGTCGAAACATCTGCATTCGAAATTCATCTGGAATGTAAGGTCTTATATTTGATGTAGAGGTATCACACCAGAGTATCTTTCCTGATGGTAAAGTTGAGGGCTTAAATTGTAAAGAGTGACTTTCCTACATTAATTGCTGCAATTCTTTATCGTGCGCTTGCTTCTCTGCTATGGCATCATAATCAATGGTGGAGACAGATTCAATTCTTGATAAAGCATCAGCAACTACATTATCTTTGCCTTGAATATGTTGAATGTTGGTTGAAAATTCAGAAATGTATTGCAGTTGTCGTAGCTGCCTTGGGGATGCTTTTTCATTTTTCTGTTGAAATGCAAATGTGAGAGGCTTGTGGTCAGTGTAGATGGTGAAATCATTGCCTTCTAACAGATGTTTGAAGTGTTTTACAGAAAGGTATATTCCCAACAGTTCTCTGTCATATGTACTATACCTTCTTTGCGTATCATTTAGCTTTTTGGAGTAGAAAGCTATTGGCTTCCAGCTCTGATTTTCATACTCTTGAAGTACTGAACCTACTGCAAAATCTGAAGCATCAGTGCAAAGTGATAACGGTAATCCAGATTTCGGATAAGATAGAAGAGCAGCTTCAACAAGATCAGTTTTACATTTTTCAAAACTCCTTATGGTGTCGTCAGTCCAAGGCACTTTCCTGCGGTCTTTCTTTTTCGCTCCCATCAGTAGTTCATGTAGAAGTGCTTGGGTCTTTGCTGCATCCTTCAGGTATCTTCTATAGAAATTTATCACACCAAGAAATGTCCGCAGGTCATGAATAGTTGATGGTAGTTTGTAGTTGGTAATGGCTTCAATTTTATCTGGCAATGGACGAGAACCCTCTGCAGTGATTAGATATCCCAAATATTCTACTTGGTCAGCTCCCATCACTGATTTGTAAATATTAATTCTAAGTCCATATTGCTGGAATCTTTCAAACACCATTTTCAGATGTTCCTTGTGTTCTTCTTCTGAAGATGAAGCAACAAGTACATCATCGAGATAGGGAAAGACAAAATCCTGTCCAAATAGTACTTCCGTAATAAACCGTTGGAATGTTGAAGGGGCATTCCTCAGACCAAAACTCATAACATTGAACTCATACAGACCGAATGGAGTATTAATGGCAGTTTTTTTTCTTTGTCTTTCTCAGCAATTGGTATTTGATAATATGCTTTCACTAAATCTACCTTTGAAAAAATTATTTTGTCTTTTAGAATATAGTGGAAGTTCTCAGTTCTAGGAATTGGGTACCGATCTGGCATTGTCTGTGTATTTAGTCGACGATAATCGCCACATGGTCTTAATGTGCCACCCTTTTTATTTACCAGGTGCAGTGGACTTGCCCATTGAGATTTGGAGGGTCTGATAATGTCGTTGTCAAGCATAAACTGAAACTCTTGTTTCGCCAGCTTCAATTTATCGGGGGCTAGTTGTCTTGCCTTTGAATAAATTGGTTGGCCAGTTGTTAGGATGTGGTGCTCCACTCCATGCTTGACAATTCTGTTTACCAAGTTAGGCTTGGTTAGATCAGGATATGAATTAAGCAGATTAAAATATTTGGAAGTTCTACTGACGGTGCTGAGATCATAATTTCCTTGAATAGTAGCAACTTCCCCTTTTATTGAAAGGTTTGTTACACCATCAATTAATCTCTTCTTGTGTAGATCTATCAATAATTGAAACTTTTGAAGAAAATCAGCACCTATGATTCCTCGGTTAACTTTGAAAATAAGGAATGGCCACTGAAATGGGCGTCTTAGGCCTAGATCTAGTGTTAGCACTTTGACACCAAATGTTAGGATTTCTGTGCCATTTGCAGCATATGATTTATATTTAGAGGCTTGGCACTCACCTTTTGTTCTAGTCCAAGGAAGAATGGAAACGTCAGCTCCACTATCCGCGAGGAATTGACAACCAGTTTTTTTTATCCCTGACGAATAACCGGGATTTGCGGCCTAAAATTTCGGCAGCAGGACTCGCCGCAGCGTCTACTGCTGAAACTGGTTTCCCGACCCATCCCAACTGCACGGCTGTACACATTTGCCAGGGAGGCACTTCTTCCCGAATTTGAAATGGTAGAAGCAGAATTTCCCTTGTGGACTGTAGCGTCGCCACGATTTGCTGCGACTTCTACTCCCCTGATGGTGATGAGGGCTACGGCTCCAGGACTTCTGCTGTAACTTCATTGAGGCAATCTGGCTTTCAAGTGCCGCGATTTTAATCAGGAGTTGGTCCACTCCCATTGACTCCTTCTGAACCGCTGCAACATCTGTTGTTCTCGGCGCCATCTCTACGATCTTGTCGGCCATAGTTTCTAATTTGTCGAGCTTCTCTTCACTGACGATGACAACACCCTTGACTGAATCGGGCATTTTATCCAGCCACAGGGTGCGCAACGCTTTCTCCGAAATGTCCGTATCCGCAAGAGCACGCATTTTTCTGAGAAGTTGACTTGGCAACATGTCACCTAACTCAAGTCCTGTGAGAAGACGTTTGATTTTTTTTATTCTCACTCTCGACGAATATTTGTAACAGCCGTTCCTTTGCCGCTGTATATTTGTTCGGGGAAGGATCTTTCACAATGTCCCAAATATCGTCTAGAACTTTTGGCTCCAATTGGGCGACGAGGTGGCTAAACATAGTCTCTTCCGATGTAATCCTGCAAATCTTGAACTGAGCTTCGACCTGGTAAAACCATATTTCAGGTTTGTCAAACCAAAACGGCGGTATTTTTATGCTCACGCCGCTGGCTTCCAAAACTTCCGTCTCGGGCATTTTAAATTATCCAGCAAGTAGAAATTAATCCAAGGTCACCAGTTATTAGGTGCACAAATTACTCGCACTCAGTTAACTATTTATTCATTAATTAGGTTGCGTGATTTTAAAAATAATTCAACAAAACTTCATCATCTACTGGATATTTTATTCATCTGCCAACATCTCACACATCACTACAGCGATTGCAAGTGGTTCTAAAGAAACCACGTTTTTTTACAAGTACAGTTTGGTTTACAGTTAACCTTGTACCACAATTAAAAAGATATAAAAGTAAAAATACAAAAACTGAAATATAAATTATGAAAATCCTTATAAAAATTAACAATAATTAATTGCTTTTAAATAAAGTAAATGTGACATTTGTTACTTTATGTAATAGAATTTTAGTGATTTCATTATTACCATGTCAAACATGATTCAGCCGATTTGCTGATAACAGCTTGATAGGTGCAGCCATGCAGTGGCCAAAATAATAATTACTTTTGTCCTAACAGTTTCAAACATAAAACAAAAATGAAGAATTGAGTTGATCCAACTATACACAGAGAGTTGAGTTGTTACAAAATATAATGTGAGTATCTCGTGTATAAGCAATAACTGAACGTCACAACTCAATTATCTTTTACATTCGACCATCCTGACTATGGGACGACCTCGTCCCTCTAATACAGCTTATAGTCTTTCAGGTGGCGTGGTCTAACCCTTGTTAATAGCTAAGTTATAAGTTAAGCTAAGTTATAGTCTAACCCTTGTTGGTCGAGTGTTCTCTATACATGAATTTTCATCGGAACCGCCATTGCAGTAACTGGTAATTAGGTCCTCACTGTCACCATCAGATAGATCTTCATCTTCTGTGATAAGATGAAACAGTTTCAACTGAGAAGCGTGAGCGGTAGTTGTATAATTAGGTTGTCTTTTCCTCCCTTGTCCAACCGTGCGTAGGTCAGTAACTTGATAAGTATCCGATGGTAATACCTTGATGATTGTTAAAGGACCTCTGTACTTAGCTTGAGTTTTAGAATTTGGTAATAAAGTTTGTTCAGGCAGTCGTCTTACAACCACAACATCAACTATATTGTAATTTTGTGCTCTACATCGATGTTTATCATAATTCTTTTTCATCTTTTCTTGTGCAACCCTAATCTTTTCCTGGGCGCCTCTTTGCAATTCGGTCGGCTTTACGTACTCATTGGACGTTGGTAGCAGATCTTGAGGAAAATATCCCAATTTTACTGGTGTGTATCCATACAAAAGTTCAAAAGGAGGTTTCCCAGTCGACTTACTCGGGGACCAGTTAATGCATCGTTGTACTTCTGGAAATATCTTATCCCAATCTTTGTGAGATTCTGTTTGAACACTGGATGATATCATTGGAATGAGTATTCGATTAATGCGTTCAACTTGTACATTAGCTTGCGGTCTTTGACTAGAATTTAATGTATGCTTGATTCCAAACTGTTTGCAATAGTCTTCAAATAAAGATGATGAGAAACAACTTCCTCTGTCTGTCACGATAAGCCTTAGACAACCAAAGTCATTTGTAAATTCGTCTAGGTACTTTAAAACGTTTTTAGTTGAACAGCTAGGACATGGACGAAGACGTACAAATTTAGTCATATTGTCGATAAAAACTAACAGTTCCTTATTCCTAGACGCACTTGTTACAAAAGGACCAAGAAAATCCATGTGAATAACTTCAAATGGCAGACTTCCAGGTGATATAGAATTCAATTTGCCTTGGCTTTTTCCCCCTGGTACTTTTGAATATGCACATACAACACACTGTTTAATATGTTGCTTAATGTAGCTTGTCATACGGGGAAACCAAAATTGTTTACGTATCATTTGAACTACTTTTTCCATTCCAAAATGACCAGCGAAGTCGTGGAAGCGAACTGCAAGGTACTTTCGCATTGATTTAGACATTGTAAACAGTTTTCGCATATTTTGCAAATCACCAGATTCATGATGAATGCGATAAAGTATTCCATCTATGAGATCAAAGCTTTCAGCCAACTGCTTTTCTTCTCGGGTTCTTACTTTCTGTGGCTTTTTTAATTAAGATATAATTTTTTGTAGATCCTTATCTTGAGCTTGTATAAGAGCTACCCGGTCTTCTTCAGTAGAGAAGTAAAATACTTTAGGCTGATTAGTTAGCTCTACAGGACTCGTAACTTCTATTTCATCTAATGGTGTGCATGTTCTCTCTTCAATTGTTGATCGACTAAGAACATCTACATGAGCCATTTTTGCACCATCTCTATGTTTAACCTCGTAATCAAATTCACTTAATAGTTCAGTGCATCTTGCAATCTGAGGTTTAATGTTTTTCTGTGCATGCAAATATGTTATGACTGAACAATCCGTGACCAACGTGAAATGTAAACCTAATAAGAGAGATCTAAGCCTAGTCATCGACCAGACAGCAGCTATTAGTTCCAAACGGCTTGAATGATACTTCTCTTCTTCTTGAATGGTTCGACGGCTTACACAATAAGCTAACTGAAATGCATTATTATATTTATTTCGTTGTAACAGCATACCTGCTAATCCTACTGAACTAGCATCGGTGTGTAATTCAGTTTCATCCTTTGGATCAAATAATTTTAATGCCGGTCTAGATATTAACTTAGAACGTAATTCTTCAAATGCTTCCTTTTGATCTACTGTCCATATAAATAAAGAATTTTTCTTTAGTAACCTTGTGAGGGGTTCAGCTACTGAAGCGTATCGTGTTATACAACGACGTAAGAAACTAGTTAAGCCAAGAAAACGACGTAATTCATCTTTGCTCTTAGGAACCGGATACTCGGCAATTGCAGCAAGTTTTCTTGGACCTGGTCGTATTCCATCTTTATCGATTACAAAACCCAGATATCCTATTTCTGACATCCCAAATTCACATTTAGACAATTTCAATGTCACTCCAGCATTTAGCAATTTTTTCGAGCACTTGTTTCAGCTTCGCTATCATATCATCAAAATCGGTCGAACCAAAGAATATGTCGTCCACAAAACATGAGACACCGCTCCATAGCAAGTCTCTTAAAGCCAAAGACATGGCTCGTTGAAATACAGGAGGTCCATTCGACAATCCAAAAAATATACGTGTTGGCTCATAATGCCCATCAGGTGTAGTAAACGCCGCTTTTCGTGAAGATTCTTCATCCATTGGTATCTGATTGAATCCCTGGCATGCATCAAGAATGTGGAACAAATTAAAACCTGAAAGTCTCTCAAGCAAATCATCAATGTATGGAAGCGGAATTTTATCTTTAATAGTCTGCGAGTTCAAATGTCTGTAATCAATTACCATTCTTTTATCTCCTGTTTTCTTTGATACCAGCAAAATTGGACTACTATATTCTGAACAACTATCTCGAATGACACCCTGTCCTTTCAGTTCTTGAACTATTTCTCTTAAAACTTGCCTTTCGTAGTTAGATGCTCGATATGGTGAACGAGATACAGGTTTGCTACTTGGAGTCTGTTATATGCATTGTTGTGTTGTTAATACATCCTAGTTCATCTGACTTTAGAGCAAAACACAGTCTAAATTCATTTAATAACTTGCATAAAATGTGTTGCTGTTCTTCATTTATGGATGGACAAAATTTAACAGACTTTAAATCGATAGGATTTCGCAAAATTTCTTTTGTTAAAAGTACAGTAGGTGTTGAAGTCTTTTTTTCTTCAATATTAAAGTTAAATTTGTCTTCAGGCACCCAATTTCCTCTATAAATTGCACAATTTTTCCTTAGTTGTAAATGTAAATTGCTTGGATTCATTAGAGGTACTTGTGTTTTGCCATCGTATACATCCAAAGTAACACCATTAGACATATTGTCTTGAGTACTGTAGGATAGATATCCATCACTTCTTTTACCCTCACTAAAAATGATGACCCATTGAACTGTGCGTGGTTCAATCACAAATTCTTTAAGAGTCCTTAAAACTGCTCTATCAGGCATTTCATCCACTTGAAAATCAAGTAAAAAGCTCAACTCATCAATATTAACTAATTTGAATCTCCCTTGATTTCGAACCATAACCACATTGGAAGAATCAATAATGTCATTGCCTATGAGGACGTCAGGACCCACAAAAGTATCATCATTCACAACATAAAATAGCACTTCACGTAGCTTTACTTTATCAATAATCACGTTAACAATAATGATTCCGAGTGATTTTTTCACACCTCCAATACCTCTAATGGAAACAGTAACTTTTCTGTTTATGCTTTTATTTAACCGTTGAGCAAAACTATATTTCAACATAGATATATCAGCTGCAGTATCCATAAGAGCACTGGTATTTTCTCCTTCAATACTGATATTCTTTGTTGTATTATTAACGCGACTGGCAGCCAAAATTGCGTTGTCTGATGGTGAAGGTATTTTATTTGGACATTCTTTTGTCCCGTGACCCTCCTTCTTACATGCAGTGCAAAATTTTGGTCGCTTGGGCTGTGCACAATCACGAGCAAAATGTCCACTTTCAAAGCAATTATAGCAGATGGGTGGATTGTTTTTAAATCCACTTGGATCAGTTTGTTTACTAATGGCGTAATTTTCTTCTTTTGCAAACTTAATGCTATTGAGTTTACTACTAAAATGACCACTGTTTTTGAAATGATCCTTTAGTTCAATAAATTCATCAACCTTTTCAGCAAGCATGTATGAGGAAACTATTTGTGTCCATTGATCCAAATAATGTTCACGAATTTCTGGAGGTGTGCGGGATTTCATTTGATCTGCGATGATTAAATCCTTCAAACTCGCAAAACTGTTTATTTTAAGCCCTGCGGTCCACCCATTAAAAAATGTTTCCAGCTCATGATAATATTCTTTCCATGTCTTACCACAAGTAATCTCATGTGAATAAAATAATTGCCTAAATTTTTCAGCACTTAATTTATAACGCTTAAGTAAAAGTGCCTTCACATACTCATAATTTTCGGACTGTTCTTCCGGTTCTCGCATAATCATTTGCACAATTTCAGTTGGTAGCTGATTAACCAAGCATGCCATCCACAGCGTATTTGGCATTTGTACTCGTTTCATGACCCTCTCAAAGAGAACTAAATAAAGGCCGATGTCTTCACTACTAGTGCAAAATTTTCTCAATTGTGACTGCCAATCAACTTTTTGCGCCGATGGTAATAATTCTGAGCCAACGAAATCTGAAGTTTCAGCAGCAATCTCTAACTTTTTAAGTTCTAAAGCATGTTTTCTTTCCGCTTCTTCCCGCTTTTCTTGTCGCTCGGCTTCTTCCCGTTTGGCCTGTCTCTCGGCTTCTTCCCGTTTGG
>JAPMOR010060653.1:0-18442 GCA_026543865.1 Argiope aurantia | reverse complement strand
AGTCTTCCGGAATATTATTCAAATTTAGTAAGATATTCTAGACGCTCTGACATTCTCTAAAATTTGGCTGAGTAACGAAACTTTAAGTTTCACTATTTTAAGCCAATCATCAACAGCCTCCAGCAAGCGCTGCCCCCCTTTTTTTTCTGTTTGGAGGATTTTCCTCGACGTGGCCATAGAAATGAATTCTAAAATAATATTCGAGATACATTCATTACTTACTAATAGTCATTATTCCTAAATTATTGTTATTGCTTAGCTTTAACCTAGATGCTTTATTTTTTTGATGATCAATTGAGAAAAGGAATCAATTTTGTTCAGTTCAATATAAGTCAAGTTATGGTCCATATTATTTATCAAAGTTTAGTGTTTTTAGTTATACCAAGGTCCAGCTTGAAAGAACACTACGCGCAATTTAGGACAGACGTCGAAAATTTGAACTGCAGTCCGACAAGGAGGGCGAAACCTCTCCAAGTTTCAGCGCCTCAACAGTGGAAATACATTTCACATGTGGCGCCAGGCCCCCATGCAAAGCGGATATTCGATGTAACCCTTAGGGTCTGAGGCCTTACTATTAGTCCATCGCAATGCTATTCTTTGAAATGAATACGTTTGTTTAAATAGGAAGTAACTTATATTTGGCTCATTACTATGTTTATCAATAAGCACAATTTTCTTATATATTTCGAAACTTTCGGTCGAGATTTCAAATAAAGGTATGAAAACTTTTTATTTCACCAAATTTTTTAACAGTTATAAAAAGACAATTAAAAAATCCACATTCATTCAAAATTTTCACATAAAATTGTTAAATAATCATTTATTATCTCTTCTTGTGGATTTGATACTGGTTTATGGACAAAAATGGAGTGGAAAAAGGTTAAAAACCGGTGTCACAATGCATAAAATCGAAAAATGTCTAAGTAAATGAAAATATGTAAAGCTAGAAATAAAGTTATTATTTCGGAAAGAAATCTCTTTATTAAGAGCTCATGTCATTAAACATTTTCCTCTGAAGTTAAAATGCCAAAACATAGTCTTTGTTAAATGCTAGAATTAAACTGTGTTGCACTTCCAAAAGTAACTGCGCATTTATTGTGCCGTTGGATGAAGCTGTTCTCTTTTAAATTTGTAACTCTCAAATGACTTAACATACTTGATGGCATCAAACGCACGCGCGACAAAAACTGCAGATAAAAAGAAAACATTAACGAGCTTTAAAATGAGAGAAAATCTTTCTCTTAACTGCTTGTCAAGGGCATAATGTATGAAAATGATGCTCTTTTTTTATTAGAACAGTGGAAGTTGCCAGAAAAATTCATAGACTAATAGTTTATTTTCTTCGTGAAGCTAATAAAGCATAATATTATAATATTATTATAAATCATTTTCATTAGCAGGTTAAATTAATGGATGTAAAATTCAAATTAATTTCAATCTACGTTTCATTAAAATCTTAAATATGTATTATGTAGTTTCATATAAACGAATGTAAGGAATGAAAAATTTGAAAATTTATTAGAAATATCAATTTTAGTAATATGTATATAAAACTAGAAGAATAGTAGTATATCATTTTTATGCAACTAGTAAAACACACACACACACACACACACACACACACACACATATATATATCAGCATTTCATACATAAATCATATTTTTTATGCAAAAATGACTCTTATGTATTAAAGTATTAAAAAGATAAAATTATTATTTAACAAATTATTTAATTTTTTTTTATTTAACAAACAATTTAATTATTTAACAAACAAAGATTTCCCATAATTCGCTCAGATTCACAACACGAGATATGCAGATGTTTAAAATACATCTATTTAAATTATACTATTTCTGATTAAGAACTATACGACTGGTAAGTAAGCAAGTTTATTTATCATTCGAAATAACTGCTTATCTAAAAATTTCGTATATTTTGATCAATAAAGCAAAAATGTTAAAATTGCATATACACTTTACTAGTGAAGTTTAAGGATAAAATACTATTATTTTCATCAGCAGATATATTAATCATTATCAAACTAAAAATATTTGGTGTGTTTTCAAAAATAAAATAAATTTTCAATATAAAAAAATGCATATGAGTATTCAAAATATTTTCTTTCTTCGTGAAGATCCTATGATCTGTGAAAGTGATGATATCCAATGCCCCTCCCCTCCCATGGTGAGGTACATAAAATTGAAGATGAGAAGCTTCCGGTATGGTGGTTGGTTCTCGCTATCCTTGTGGGCATACGAAAGGGTGGAGGGGGCTACCTCCCATCGATGACGGGACGTACTTCCTTAGGGAAGGGTTGTACTGTGGCCCTTAGGACTCAATCACATTCCCACCAGTGTTGCTGTAGTGGCGGTCTGGTCATTCAAGTTTTTCCGAGTGCCTTCGGGAGGGGGTCGGAAGAGTCAATCTATGATCTCCTTCCCCTCCCCCCAAAAAAACGTGATCTATCGCATCATAATAAAGTATTTAATTACCTGTCAAAAAAGTACAGTAATTCACATAAGTGGAAGATCATTCAATTTTCATTTAAGGAAAGCAGCACTTTTAATCTATTAAAAGTGCTTTCAGTTCGAATATTTACGTATTATCTTCATTTGCTTATGGATATATTAGAGTAAGACTACATAGATAAATAAAAATATCCGCAAGTAATCCAGAAAACTATTGCTAACGAGAAATTTGGCTACTCAGAACGTATAAAAAGGAGTTGTAATATTGTTGTCTTGTGGGCTAAATTTGGTCATGACAGTTTTATTTCTATTCTTTCTATTAAAAGTAGAAATAATTGATCTATTAAAGAACTTATATGAAATCCCCCTAACTAGTTCTTGTCCGTCTAGAGCATCTGATTGTATCCTTAGTACTATGTGTGCTAAGATTAGTTTCAAAATAGCTATTACTACCCAATGAATCAATCCATCCTGAAGGAGGTACGACTCGTCATGGGTATATACACCAAACAAGCTGCTATTCATTTTCACTTACTGGATGGTATTGCAGGTCGAAATTAAATAAAGATCCCTCCACACAATACGGGAACAGTGTTCTATCAACGTGATTTTATCATTCAAAGATGTATTCAGCAGACATCATACGTGCACTACGAGGTGCTTCAGTTGCTGGCAACTCATCCAAAGAACCTCTTTTAGGGAATACACAAGCTTCTGTACCTCTGTATTAAAGACATCGATGGGAAAGGGACATCGATAAATAACAACTTAATTAGCTTTGTTTACTTACTGTTCAAATATAAAATACTTATTACTTTTTACTAGCCTTTTTTTAAGAAAAATTGGAAATGTTTTACGTACTTTTATTTTTGAACAATTATATTCTATTTCGTAAATTTACTTAAAAATCACAATTTATTCATGTATTTCATTTAGTACAGAACTGTTCAAAGCGTTTCCACTCGCTATCTTTTCCTAAATCCGAAAATTCTTCTTTATCATCCCGAAAACTGAAAAAAAAAAATGCAACATTAATAGATATCTAAGGGGAATCATTTCAAAATAAATTGTTATTTTTCAGATTTCACGTAGGTGTTAAGAAGCCATAAAAGAATTTAGAACATGAAAAACCATGTAAGTTTTCGAGGCTTGATATTTCTCTTCATGGCTTAATCAGAAAGTAGTGGAAAGTTCTGAAAGTGGTAAATAAAAAGAATCTTACTGTCTGTCTGAATTGCGCCCACATGAAAGCGAAATTTTAGTTCTGGCGGTATAAGATTTGTAGGTTTAAAATTTAGCTGAAATGTTTGGAGAAATTTAGTGCGAAATAATATATTAGAAAAAAAATTTCACGAAATTTTAGTGACATCCAGCCTAGATTCCTTCAAATAGTTTCGTCACAAAATATTCCAATCTTTCCAGCAGATGATGATAGCGGAATCGACAGTTTCAGTCGAATGAAGAATGGATATGGTATTCAGATGGGGCAGCGATTTTAATCATGAATATGTAAGCACAATTGATGTCCCACGAACAGGTCAATCCCATTTAGTATTCAGATTAAAACCACTGCATTATCGGAAAACTGCCCTTCCTGACATATGTACAGTATATTTGACTGTATATTTCGACTTCATTTTCAGTCGATTAAAATTAGATCGCTGCATTCTGATTTAAATTGTTAAAATTCAACTTTTAAGAGAAATTTAGGGAACATTGTTTTTTTTTCCGACTTTATTTCATACAGTAATAGACTACTATTAATTATTTTTTGCTAAAATTCTTCCGACATATAAAGACATCTACCAGAAAAATCCCGAGTTTTAATCTTTGGAAGAATGTCGCTAGAAGCATAATTCCATTTTCATTTGGACGTCTCTTATATTATAATTTCGAATTCTTTTATATTTTATAAAATCTTCCTGAATGATGAAAATTAATTGAACAACTTAGTTAGAGATAGTACTTCTTCTTTTCAAGATGAAGAATCTTCCAATCAAGATGACAGAATAGAAATAATAGAACTTGACGAAAAGAAGAAATAAAAATGGACAAGAATATTAAGAATATAACTGTTGTTATAAACATTGTCATATGCGAGGAAAGAGTATATTAGTTGTGGATTTATTCTCTTACTGCTGATTGGCATTGGTTTTGTTGTTTTTAAGACCATGTTTATCTGTAGGTAGATTACCTTTCAGATTTACTATTCTATCTAAGAAATTTTGCACTGTGCATTTTAAATAAAATTGGAGGGGCATTCTTACATCGGTGTGATGCAAATGTTTCATCAGTGGAATGCCACATCAAGTATCATCCTTGCCATTTGACAGGAGTGTGGGATTATCACGTACATCACTAATAGCTTGTGTACAATTTCTTAAAGGGGCAAAAATCAATACAAACGGAATTAAATATGCTCCACAGATAACAATTAAACAGAAAATGGCTCTCTCAAGCGTTTATATTTGTTAATTTGGTTCATTTATTGGCATTTCTGATTTCTTTATTCAGAGGCACTTTATGACATTTGTTTATTTTTTTAAATACCCATTACAGGATTGAACTTTTATAGAACTACAATAAAACTTTTAAATTAAATAGTAGTGATTTTTTAACTGCCTGGCGTAGAATAGAACACTTATCACATTTGCTAATTGAACAGCACTTTTGGCGTTATGATCGCAATCAGATGTAAATGAATATTATTTGATGGAAAAAAAACTTTCGTTTTTATTTTTGTTTATTTTTTGTGAAAATGCTTTCTTATAGCAACATTTATTAAAATTTTCAATTCTTCTTCTTCTTCTCTCTCTCCCTCCGTTTTTTTAAAATTAATTCAATGCATTTACTATTTTTATAATGTTTAATAGCAATTTTTACATTATTCCAAATTTACTTGCTTATTAACCGCATTTAAAAATTTGCAGAACTGGTCTCCCCGACGTGTTTTCGTATGTTCACTAATGCAGGGTGAAGCAGAAAATCCCGTACAAACAAATTTTAATATAACTTGATTAAAAATTAATAAATTAACAAAATATAACAAATAATAATAAGAGTAGAATTTTACTGATAAATCTGATAAATAAATTTAATTGGTTTCAAAGTGACCTGCTTTTGCAGTGATGCAGAGGCGCAAACGCTTATTCAAATTTTCAGCAATGGGAAACATTTTTTAACATTTATTTTTTTTAAATACCCATTACAGAATTGAACTTTTATGGAACTACAATAAAACTTTTAAATTAAATAGTAGTGATTTTTTAACTGCTTTTTTAACTGCCTGGACATTTCTTTTGAGAGTCTAAACTTTTATGCCGTTTAGTGCAAGCCTTAGACTTTAAAATAGACCATACACTTTAATCTTGGGATTGAGATTCGGCGAGTATCGTGCCCATTCTCCAAATGATATCACGTCCAGAAAATGTTCCTAACACCACTCTTCTGTCTTTTTAGCCTCGTGAGCTGATACAGAGTGTTGTTGAAACTCCCATTTTACATTTCCGAAGTGCGTTTTGACCCACGGAAATATAACAGTTTCTAGAACGTCCCACTGGTACACTTTTTGAATTTTTTTTTAGCTCCCTCATCTACAAAAACCAGATATGTTTAATAGCTTTCGCAAATTCCGCCTCAGACGATAACCGACTTTGGATTTTTGCGATGCTCACCAACTGCTGAAATGTTTGGTGCGTCTACAGACCAGATCCTATAGTTCTAGGGGTTACGAAATTTTGGACGGTAAAGAGCTTCTCATTAGTGAAAAGGAATCTCTCTCGGTTCTGACATGCGGTCCGTTTCTAAAGCTTTAAGGCGTTTTTAGAGCCGCACGGATTTGTTTTCATCAGTGAGAAGCTGAACTTTCTAAACCTTGTAAGGCTTCAGTCCAAGTCTGATTTTGCCATTCGTTTCTCTCATCGGTCCCTTATTTCCAGTTCACGAGCGATCTTTCTCATGGAAACTTCGAATTTTATTGATCTCGCTTTTTGATAACCTAAGGCTACTGAAAGTGTTCATATGTTTTAGTTCACTTCCTGGACTTTTACAATCATTGCCGAGCTCTTTGAAACGATAGATGGCATCAGACACTGTTTGCCGAGGCACATTAAGCAAACAAATGACTTTATACTGTTCGTTTTCCAACTTTAAAATAGCATATCTTTTGCTTGGCATTGCAAAAAGGCCAAAAATCAGTGCATAAACTAAAAAGTATAATAAATATAATAAAAGATATAAGATATAATAAATATGATAGGAGATATAATAAGATATGTTGCAATTGAAGTGGTAGACAAAAAGAAATGAACGAAAATTAAAAAAAAATTAATTAACTTCTATTCTATGATGTAATAACTTTGTTCCAGTTTTTGTGCCACGCCCTGTACCTGTGCTGCGTATTATTAACTGCATACTGAAAATTAATTCCGATTGAGCCTATTAGTGTGCGATTTTTTTTGGCAATTAATCGCTGAAATGTAGTTAGTACACAAAGGCCAGAACACCAAATATGGATTTGGGGCTTCTTTTTTTCCTTCCAATTGAAACCAAAATGTAGCGCTGAACTATAGTTGTAAATCATGTACCAAATTTCATATATTTGAGTCACTACATTTCTTAGTTATCGCGTTTACATGCTTGTGAAAGTGTAGACCGACGGACGATCAATCTCTTGACATATTTGTTTCCAAATTTGACAGATATCTACAATTTAGATGCTAAATCTGTATACCAAATTATATATATATCTTCCTTTTGTAGTTACCGTATTAACTTGTATTTGAACAACAGGACAGACATATTTTTCTGAATAGATTTCTTTAAAGATTTGATAGAAATCTACCAATTTGATATAAAGACCATTTGCCAAATTCAATCCGTCTAGTTCAATAAGTTTATGAGTTATCGTATTTGCAGTCAGACGGACTGGCAGACAAACATAATTCCAGGGACTTGTTTTTAGGATTCAAGGAGGTCTAGAATGTTAGAACATCGAGTTCGAATATTTTGTCGATTAAAATACTTTCGCTTTGTATATTTCGTGTAAAAAAATAAAAACTCTTAAACTGTCAATCACAAATAAATATTTATCGAGTTAATATATTAAATATCCATGCACTGTTTTTGAAGTAAAACGTCCAAGAAAGCAAATTTCTAAAATAACATAATTTTCTTTGTTAGTGTGTTCATATTTCAATTGTTTTTAATGGATATTAATTCGGGAAATTTAATGGGTATTAATAATAAAGTCAATGCCTGGGATATGTAAGAGAAATTGCATGATTTTCTTGAGAAAGAAGCTTCCAAAAACAAGACTATTTTTAATCCTTGTATTCATACAAAGCGATATCGAACAATGGAAATTTTGATGGCATTATCACGATTTCATGAGTTTTACTAAACAATAAGACGTCATTTGAATTAATCTCTGGGAATTTTATTATACATTTTTACATTCAATGAATCAATTTCATTCAGTAATTATTTTTTAAAGTTTTGTAGAAAAGAAAAAAATCAGTTATGGTTTAAATATAAAGTTTTTACTATCCTTCAATAAGTTTCTTCTTGTGGATATAAAAAGAGATCACATGAAAACCATATTAATTGATAACCATATTAAATGCCATATTTATTATATTCGATGAGCTTAATTTTATTCTCAAATTGAATAATATACACGCGGTTTTAATAAAAGAACATAAACATGCCCAAAATTAGATTTTTTCATAGTTTAAATAAAGAATTATGCCACATTTTAAAAATGTATCTGTAATTTTTGTGAAATATTTTTTGCTTTCATAAACTCTTATATAAAATGTTTCATGAAAAAACTTAAATCCTCATTTATAGTGCAAATATAACAATAATAAATTATAGAATCTCTTTCCTCGTCTTAGTATCGGCCTTGTTTTTCCAAATTTTAAGCAGATCCTACTTAACATATATTAATTTTCAGTTTGATGTCAACAAGAAAAAAATTTCTGCAAATGAGTCCCCCCCATGCTGTAGTAAACGCTCAGCTAATGAAGATTTCGTTTTCATTACATATTGTTTTATAGAATACCTTCAATTTCGTTTTCAAGAAATAAGATTTTTGGCCTATAATTAATAATCCCACTTTTGATAACTTTATTTCGCAACTCAGCTAACATTTAAAAATTCGGAAATATGAACATAATATCTTTTATTACGGAAGGGTTCCATCAACAAAATCGAATTTGTTCATTTTTCGATAACTTCACCATGTCAAAATATGTTGTCCAGGACACTCTATTCGTGTATTCCAGTAATGAAACATTCTAAATGAATTGGCCTGGTTTAAGATATTTGGCTGGTTGAATGGATAGATGAAATGTAGTAAACTTAAATATTCAAGGTTAATTATAATATTAACATTAAGTATTGTATTATATCTTATAATTTTAAACGAGCAATTCTTGTATATATATACATATAAATTTATTTCGTGCATCTCAGAAGCAGTTATAACTATTTCGATAAAATTATATATTAAGATAAGGCTTTCCTTTTTACGTTAATCTATAAAGGTGTGTTTCCAGAAAAAACGCGATTTTACATTAAAATTTTCATAACCAATTTTAGAATAAGTATATTCCGCTTCGAAGAGAGGGGAGTGTGTTATAGGGGTCAAATTAACATGAATGACGCGTGTGTTACGGGTCCTCGGTTCCAGTCACGATTTTTGCTTTATTTTTTAATTATATTTAATATTTTTGCTTTTTAAGTTGATTTATATAGGTGTCTTTCCTGAAAAAACGCCATTTTAGAGACACACACAATAAACACATATTTTTATAATTAACAATTAGAGCCATTTTCTATCTGCTCTCATGCTGACAACGTCATATAACGCCATCTTGGAATCACTTTCACCACGATAAAACTGAGTGTAAGTTCAAAAATATAAGTAATGATAGATAAACTGTAAAATGAATACTGTAATACAGCAGATTGTTTCGAATAACATGCTAAACTAAGTGCATTCGTAATTTTTTTAAAAATTTAAATTACCAATCCATATGCAGGTAAGACTGAAAAAATATTCATATGTGATCAGTATGTGATTCGTGCTTAAATGTTTTCTCAAGAAAAAAAACCAATTAAAAAAAACTGTTGAACGAAGCTTAGTCTTCCAGATATTAACCTTTTGTTTGGAGCGGTTACTCAGAAACAATATGTGTCTGCATTTCTTATGGGAAATTTACAACTACAGATGCTTTATATAAATATAGTAAACATGCTTTCGTATACAGATTTCTGGGAAAAAATTAAAAATAAATTTGTTAGAATTAATCAAATAAAAATTAATTAGTTAATTAATCGGGATAAATTTATAAGAACACGTAAATATATTGTCTATATCCAGATTACTTAGTATGTATATCCCACAAAATTTTTACTACAACTTTCCCCCCTTTCCTAAATAAAGGGTTAAATCGCAGGATTTTTTTTTTCTTATTTTGTTTCTGAAAAATAAATTTTTTCATTCACTTTAATAGTAGAAGGATAAAATTAAATATACTTGCACTTCAGCATATCTGTCGTAGTTTTCAGTATATTAAAATGCATTAGATGTACGCGATCATTTTGAATTTGAAGTTGAATCGTTTAAACTGCAAGCATTTTATTAATTACGTGGAAACTTCCACATCGTTCCTCTCTACAATATGCTTAACATAAAAAAATATAAAAACACGATAAAAAAATAAAAAATCACTAAGTTCTATACAAGATGTTAACTACCAACAATACAAAGAAAAATTTACTCGAAATAAAAGAAAATCCGTAACACTTGCGCTCATAAATCTATTAGCATTATTCAAAGTATAAAATATTTTAAATCTCA
The DNA here is from genome assembly GCA_026543865.1 of Argiope aurantia. NCBI lineage: Eukaryota > Metazoa > Arthropoda > Arachnida > Araneae > Araneidae > Argiope > Argiope aurantia. The sequence continues at coordinate 8,105 of JAPMOR010060653.1, read as the reverse complement.
TGGTATATAAATGTAGTATTAGAAGTGCTATAAATATCATATTTATTGAATTATAAGAATTATAAATAATGTGTACGACAAATGGAGTTGAAACAAAATCAATTTTAATTATGCTGATTTGAAATTAATCATGTACCACAAATAAATTTTTATGAATGTAATAAAAAAATTATATTATCCACATCTTTTATCAATAACAATATTTATGAAAATTTTAAATTTAAATCCTGGTGACACCGAAAGTATTTGAAAAAATCCATTCTGACTTGCTGAAAGATTAAATTTTGTGCCTAAGAAATCACGAATCAGTTTTTCAAACGCATCAAAAGACCGTTCAGGAAAATAATATAAGCAAATTTGGTCGTAATAAAAACAGTCTTAAAGTTCTAAACGAAAAACGATCGAAAGTGAGGTCATAGAAGGTCAAAAAATGAGTATCATCTGTCAGCGGGAGTAGCACGTGACTAGTATCAAAATCAATTAATTCCAGGATTTCGTTAAACATTTTCTACGCTCAAGGGTAAACAAAGCCTTTTCTTTTTCCGTGTTCTTTTGGTAGTCGGTATAAATCATCATTTGAAGACGTGTTTTTTTTTTTTTTCGTTTGCTTTTTGTTCTGAATTTCGAACTTGTTTTTCTAGATTTGGTATATATTTTAATGTATTTAAATTTCTTGTATTTTATGTCTAAAAATTTCTGTTCATCCGAAATCTCACAATTTGGAATTTTCGGCACTTGAGGAATAAATTGTTTTTTGATGAAAAATGGGTCCTTCTCAGGAAAAAGTTTTTGGTTTGAATCCCAACCTGGATGTGATCTATGATACAATCTTCAGATCGAACTTTTAATTTTTTTTTCTTTCCTATTTATTGGTTGGTATTAGTTTCTTGTATTTCATTATTAATATTTCGTTTTTAGATAATTTTATCAGTGTTTTAGATGCAACAACTAAAGCATTGATGATTTGCGCTCTCTAGAAGCAATGTTTTTCTAAATTTCTTTAATGAATCAATGTCTCTTAAATATAAATATTTAATTTTATCTCGAATTATTTGTTGGATATGATATTCTTAGCATGTTCAGAGAGAAGTGATATCATTCTTTTATATTTTGAGAATATTAAGAAAAACGTAAAACATTTGGAATGCAATAATATTTGATGCATAGCAGTATATCTGGCAGTGTATGATGAAAATTGCCATTCATCTGTGCCTGCTACTTTTGAACACATTTAACCAAGCAGAAAATTTGATTTAATATAAGATAATCTAAACTCTCAGCCATTAGCCAAATAAATTGTAGACCACAACTTTTTGTATATGTCCAGCCTAATATTTTATTAGATACTGCAATGGTTCTCAAATATTATTTTTCCAGAATGAAGGTACTTCCCTCCCCCCCCCCTCCTTCTATTTTAGGAAAGAAATCTTCTCTTTTATCATAGAAGCTTTGAAATTCGTTTTCTGAATATCCGAAATTTTTTCAGACACACCAGTATTTGACAATTTTGAACTGAATATAGTAATGTTTTGACCATCAACTCGAAAAAGTCCCCCTCCCCTTTTTTTTACTTTTTCGCTTTTCAGAAAAAAATTTTTGGTTCCGCAATTGACAATATATTTTTGAATCGCCCTATAAGGCGTGTAATCCTTAATTTAATATCCTTAAACATTTGTTTTAAGTAAACGCAAATAAAGACCGGTTTTCTTATAATTCTAGCAATCCCTTTAAATTGCATGAATGGAACGAAATTCGAAATTTTGAAGGGAAAAAAAGAATTTAAAAATAACTAAATATTACAAAGTACTTGAATATCTACCTCGACTATTTAAAAGCATTTCCAATAACATAGCTACTAAGTAGCCTTAAAATCAGCTTACATATTTAAAATTTTGATGCCGAGAACACATACAAAATTTATCCTTCTTGCTCATTATATTTTTGAGATATTGTGTTCACTAATATACATTATTCCAATTTATTTATTTGACTAAAGGAGATCTAAACGTAGAAAGTCATCAAAATTTCGATGTTGAGGTATTTTTTTTAAAGCTTACAACATTTTCTTTTTGATTTAGCAACTTTCGTCGACCTGCTGTTCACCCGTGATAATAATAACATAGTCATGTCAACCAACTTAGATGAACTATACCTTATCACAACAACATAAAATGTTATTTTTACCAGTTAACTGTTTTGACCTCTATATATATATATATATAATTTATAAATAATTAATTATAAATATAATAATTAAAGAATTATTATATAAATATAATAATTGTCATTGAATAAACTCGTCATAACTCAAAATGCTATACTTTTTCCATGACGAGTATACTCGTCAAAAACAGATAACTAGTTAAAAATCAAAGTTGGTGTCTTTCGAAACAAAAAATTGGTATCTCGAAGTTTAGTTTGGATATATCAATGTTTCGAAGCACAATAAGAGATATTTTAGAAGGAACCTTGTGATTCTGAATCATATTCAAATAAATAAGACAACACCTGAGTTGCCATCGCTTCTCCGAACTTCCGCATTATATCAAAGGTGAAACATCTGGCCCTCGATGTCAAGTTTAATGTGTAAAAGGTTCACATATATAGCTGATTTTTTTATTAGAATCTATTGTCAAACCTAGAAATATCTAGACCATGACGTCAACTAAGTCAACGCTGACGGAAATATCTTAAAACTAAGTAAAGGCTGCTCTTACAAGGGTTGGAAAATTGAGTTTGCGCTGAGATTTAGTGTAATGGTAGTATGCATTTAGGATGTACATTTATTAAAATATTAAAGCTCAATAGCGAGCTATTTAGAGAAAATGGCCCTCAAATTTTCAGTATAACTTATATACCAATAATATGTTACCGTTGACGAGTGGGTTAACATTTGTAGTCAGTACACCGCTGGCGTAGCATTCACGAGATCTTAGTTCGGTTCAGGGTTAATGTGTGTGTTTTTTTTCTTTCAAAAGTATTTCAAATTAATTCAAAAATTAACAAATAGTTATAACTACTATATTTTTCATTTTTTTTTGCAAGTTTATTTTCCCAATTCTTGAATTATAACATAATTTTTAGAAGAAAAATAATTGAAATGAATGCGTTTTTTTTGAAATATTTAAAATTACTTAAATTAGTAATTTGAGGACGGTTTCAATTAATATATTGCTCAATTTTTGTATGGAAAAAATAATAGTATTTTCTATTAATTCTTGAATAACAATTTAATTTTTAAAAGAAAAACAATTAAAGATATAAATGCGGGTTCTTTTTTTCAAAAAAATAATAAAAAAATTTTAAATAAAGTTAGCGACTTTATGTTAATGTTTAAGAAGGTTTTAATTAATATGTAACTCCTGTATAATGCAAAAAATGTCCATTCACCTAATACTTGAATCATAATTTTATTTTTAAGCAGAGAAAATAATTACAAATATAACTTAAATGATAATGAATTTTAATTATAATTACTGACATCATAACAATATTTCATTAATTTTATATTATATACTAGAACCAGAATGGCAATTATCGTAAAAACATTGGAAACAAGATAGATATATTTTGACATCTTACACAATTTATAAATAATAATTATCCACAAGAGGAATATTAAAGGGATTAATTGGAAAACAAATATCATTCATCTTCAATAAATATTTATTTTTCTTTAAAAAATCGGCAGTGAAATACGAAGCATACCATATTATACTATTAAAAATTTTGAACCATTTGCCTATGAATTCCAAGACTTAACACCTGTTTTCAACTTTTTCTTTTAGATTATAATATTGAAGGACATTCCCTGATATATTGTTTATTAATTTCAGCTGCTCTCTTTAATTTCCTATGTAAATACATCTTCGTTTAGTTATAACAAATACTTTGTCATTGTTAAAATGCAAACATTAATAGGTTTTTATAATTTTAAGATAATATTTATTTAAATAATTTTTATTGTTAAAATTGTAGTTATAGCTATTTTAACACTTAAAAATTAAATCCTTGTCACAATTCAAGTACCATATAAAATTACCATAGTTATTTTTCTTTTAAAAAATAAATTATATCTCACGTATTAAGAAACAAAACATTTATTTTGCATACAAAAATTAGATAAAAACATATTAATTAAAACCCTTTTTAAATTGTTAATTTAATTGATGTAATTTTGAATATTTTTAAAAGAAACGTAATTAAATTTAATAATTATTTTTCTTCTAAAAATTAAATTATAATTCAAGAATTGATATAATAAACAATCATTTTTGCGTAAGAAGTGGAAAACATTAAACTATTTTTGAATTGTTAAATTAATTTGAAATACTTTTGAAAGAAAACAAATAAAAAATAAAACATATTAGTCCGGGACCGAACTCAGACCTCGTGAATGCTATGCCGGCGAACTTACTGTCTAGGCCTAAAACACATTAGTTATATAAAAGCTATACTGAAAGTTTGATGGCCATTTTCTCGAGATTGGTCGGTTATTGCGCATTAATATTTTAATGAATGAACATTTTAAAGGCATACTACCATTATACTAAATCCCATTGCGAATTCAATTTTCCAACCTGTGCCCTTTCCTTGTTAACGCCTCTAACATGTTCAATTATATCACATGATGGTATGTCAGGGTGCGACGCAATTCATATAAGTCTTTGAATTTTATAATTAGAACTAACTCATTACTTATAGAGCCTTTACTAAATGGTAAGTTCAACTCAATTACTTCTCACTTCCATCTTACCAAGAATCCTCACCCCCGAGGACACCTGGAAATGAAGATGAGAAGCTTCCGGCATGGTGGTTGGTTCTCGCCACCCTGGAGGGTACACGAAAAAGTGGAGATCTGGCTCTTCCCATCCATGACGTGACGTACTTCCTTAGGAAAAGGTTGTACCGTGGCCGGTAATGGCCCTTAAGACTCTACCACACTTCCCACAACTGTTGCTGTTGCGGCGGTCCGGTCATTCAAGTTTTTCCGTGTGTCTTCCGGCGGGTCGGAGTAGTCAATTTGTAATTACCAAATATATCTTGGTATTTTAAAAAAATCAATATTTTTAATGAAACCTATTTTTTAATAAAATTTTAAACATATTGACAAAAGGCTATCTGATACATTGGCACTAAATAATAGTAGTTAAATAATAGAAATAAAGAAAAAAAATTGTTTAAACTGAAACCTTAAACAAAAATGTTTGAGTTCATTATTTTAATACATTATTTTTTGCTTACTTTTATTTAACTTGATTTGTTTATGCGTATGCATAGGAAAACTTTAAATTGATTTTTTAAATCTCTTACTTATGTGCTAGATAATTGAAATTTTATATTATTGTGTGCTCTCAATGATAATAAAATATTTAAATATTTTTCTAACTTAATTTCCAGTTAATTCATTCGCTTTAATTAAATTTTGCTTCCGCATGAGAAATGCTATAGGGAAATGAATTTGAGAAAAAGTGAATAATAGATTCTGTTATATTTATGAGAACAAAATTCAGAAATATTTTACAGATTATATATTAGAAAGAATAAAAGTAAAGATATTTCTTTACTTTTACTTCAATAGAAGTAAAAATAAAGAAAGCAATTTTCAGGGAACTAAGTCTATTTCAACCTTTGACATTTTCCGCCAATAATTTTTTAATATAAAATCTTAAATAATATCTCTGATAAATGGGTCAAAATATGATTTCGGGAAGATTTTAAATATACCGTTAACCATTAATTGAAATCATTTAGGCTAAAATAAATTACTAAAAAAAAGAAAAAAATCAACAGAAGCTATTGAGTCACATTTTCTACTCAATTAATTAATGCTTCAATCGAAGTGAAATTAAAATACTTCAATCAGGGCCTCTTCGCTTTCAGTCAGGACCTCTCTCTGATCTATATCTTTATGACAGACTTAAAAAAAAAAGAGAAAGACAATTTATAATTCACTCAAAAAATTTATAATTCACTCATATAATTAAAAACTATCTCCAAAACACAGGTTGATACAGATTTGATTTACTTTTGCAAAATATTTCTAAAAAAATCAACTGTTACGTTATTTTTTTTTCTAAAGAAATTATGGCATTAGCCTTTTATTGTCTTTGAATTCCGAATTCTTTTACATGAAAGTCGTTTACTCAAGTTACCGATTGTTCTCTTATTACTCATCACAAATTCTGCTGTTTGGTTATTACTCTCCTGGGCCGCGGTGGCCTGGTAGTATGGTCTCGGCTTCATAACCGGAGGGTTTCAGGTTCGAGACCCGATTCCACCGAAGGATCGCCGTGTAAGGGGGTCTGCTGCACGTTAAATCCGTCCTGACAAAACGTCCTCCCGCTGGTGTGGTGTGGAGAGGGGGGTGCCAGCTCAGGTGTCATCCTCGTCATCTGACCGCGGTTCAAAATTATGAGGTCCGTCCCAAAAATAGCCCAAGTGTTGCTTCAAACGGGACGTTAATATAACTAAACTTGGTTATTACTCTAACCTTGTAGGTTTTCAGGGAGAGATTTTTTTTTTAATGGAGGAAAAAGTAAATATATTGTTTGAGCATTAACGATAAACAAATATTTGTTAACAGCTTAGACACTAAGGTCAAGCTAAATGAAAATTATTTTCGCACAATGTTTATTGAACAAGACACAGTAAAACAAATATTTGCATGGAAAGATAATTAGTGTACAGTCTTTGAAAATGGGGTAAATTCAGCCAAATATGAAATCAAGGTTATAAGTATTGTCACAAACCAAGTTTTCGAAACTGGAATAAAAAAAAGTAATAAATAACTAATTATTTCGGTAAAATATTGGTATATATTTAGACTGTGGAAAGAACCATAATGGATCTAAAAATGACCATGAACATTTTACTGTTCTTTTCATAATCATATGCATACCACTTTTGGATGATTTTACTTCTCTCGGAGGTGATACACAGCAAGTAAGAGTTTTTTGTTAGACGTGTTTTTCGTTTCTTATGTTCATTTTCATCTTCTCTTCTATCTAGCACTCTCCCTTTATTTTGGAAGAATCAAAAACGATTGGCGCATGTCCAAATGCGGAAAGGGACTAATTAAAAACGGAAGCACTTGATGCAGTGTTTATCAAAGTCAGTATCATAAGTACCTACTGCTCGTCTCAGTATCCCGAGACTACCACCTTTCGATGATTCTACCTCGTTAAGGGGTGAAGGATGGATGAGCATATTTTCGGAATTCTTCATCTTTCTTTGACATTGATTTCTGCTCCATAAGATGTTTTTTCATTCAGTATTTTTCCCCCTCCGTGTGTGAGAGTATCATGCTGTTTTTGAACGTTATATATTATTTTAACTCAAACATTTGTACCGATTGCTTATATAGCTAATTGAAGCGGAAAAAAAAACTTGCAGGAATGATGCGAAGAGTATTTTACATTGTTAATCTTAATTTTTTTTTTATTTTTTTTTTTATTTTTTTTATTTTAGGAATTAGGGTTTATCTCAGGAGAAGAAAAAAAATATGAACTCGTAGCCAGCTAATTTTCTTGTAACATGCCTTCTATTAAAAGCCTTTTTTTTTAATATGATATTACTACCAATTTCCCTTAACCACTTTAAGCTATTTCTTTATGTTTCTGATTTATTTATGTGTAAAAATGTGATGTATAGCAGTTTTGGAATCTGGGAGTATCATTTCTGATAGTATGACACAAAGAAATATTGTTTGTACGATGAACAAGAATGGTTTTTCGACAGACCGTTGTTTTCTTGAATGAAGAACGTTTTCAATGAAATTTTTTAAATCATGATTCCACTCAACACCGGAACCTATGCAGTTCATTAATCCAGTAACGACAGAGGAAATTTTAAATTATAAGTAGTCATGTCCGGGAATCTTACCAATTCTTAAGCCTTTTTGGAGGTTTTTCAATTTTTTTTACTTCTGCATTTTTAGTTGTCAATTTCAAATAACTTGTACTGTTCGTTTCAGCAAAGCTGGCCTTCTCTATGAAGGGACCTGGGTGTAAGAAGCCATTTTGGGGCTCTAATTTTTTGTGAAGTAAAAAAAAAAAAAAAAAAAAAAATACAAACACGAACGCTTATTATTAATGCATGATTTT
>JAPMOR010060641.1:58713-71298 GCA_026543865.1 Argiope aurantia | reverse complement strand
TATATCTTCTATATATATGTATTCTATGCATAAGAATGTATATCTGCTCAATGTATATTACTAATTGATCTTTTTAAAAAGTAAATTTTAAATTCAATAATAGAAGGCCACAATAGTATAAAATGTAAGGCTATATTTTTCTGTGTGTTGTGTTTCTTTCAACCAATATCTATGTAATTTCTCAATCAAGAATTTTTTAGTAAGGGGGGGGGGGTACAGCAAAAAATCCATTTTTGACGTCAGAAGCAATGATGTCAGAACAAATTATTCATTAATTAAAAGTTACTGAAAATGAATAATTACCGAGCAATTCTGAGCCTGCGTGAGGCAGGTGATGAAGTTATTGACTGATTTAATTACGAGCAAAGGATGATGGGTCCACGAGCAAAGAAGAATGGGGGTCAGCGTTATGGATTATACCTCGAGAAAGAACGGTTGATAGAAAAAAAAGAGAGCATTACCTAAACAGCTGACAGTGAAAGCAGTTTTTGCCAAAATTTGCTGCCGGTATCAATTAATTTTTTCTCTTCGGAATGATGGAGCAAAAGGTGTAGGTTATAATCGTTGTTTTCCAGCTACTTTCTGATAGGAACATCGTTACAATTTATAACGATAATTGTAATAGATGTTTTAGTCATTGCATTAATAATATTTTGATTATAAAAGCAATAATGTTAGGAACATTGTTATAATTATCAACCTATTGATGTTTTAATCATTGCTTTTATAATATTTTGATTATTAAAGCAATGATTTTAGGAACACGGTTATAATTTATAGTGACCTATACATGTTTCAATCATTGCTTTAATAATACTTTGGTTATTGAAACATTTTTATAACGACTTAGAGATGTTTTAGTCATTGCCTTAATAATACTTTGACAATATATGAGATGTTTATCTTTCAAAAAAAATTTATCCCATTTTTATATGAACAAGGATTGATTTAGGCATAGGAATACTCATTTCAAATTTATTTTCAGTTTTTAGAAAAGTTAACTTATTTACACTTATATTTTTTTAACTATAATATAAATCAGCAAAATATATTCTACAAGTTTCTGGATTTCAAGTTTTTAAACCTTAGAAATTTGAAATCAATGAAAGAATAATTATTCTGATAGATTCTTCTTTTAGAAATTTTGATTCATTTTTTTTTAAATAAAGAATTTGAGTAACAATTGAAATATAGCTAAAGTTGAAAGGTTTGTGAAAATTTCAAAATGGATTGAATTAAATAAAAAAATAACTTTATCTTTAAAATCAAAAGATTAAACTGCTAACTAGAGATGCATTATTTATTCTTTTTTTTTTCAACAAGATATATGCAAAATGATAATGCATTTTTTTTTTCATTTCAAAATTTCTAAAAAGGCAAAATACAGAAATGCTTTGCGCTCTGTAAGTTTCTTTGTTTTTTTTATATTTAATATTTCGTTCAATGTTAATGTTTCTGTTAAGTTTGTTTTTGTTAAACAGTGTAGTATAAATCTGTTCACTATGATATATGCATCTGCCCAAACTAAAACAATTGTTAAGTAAATAATATATATATATATTACGATAATCCAGTGACAGCCTCATTTTGTTATGTATCAAATTTCTGAGCTGATACAACCGAGATAAAACCGAGTGTCCTTAAAATAACATCAAAATATCCTAAAACGAAATATTTCACCTCTCAAAATCAAAATAATTCTTGTATTTTTTTTTACGTCAAACATCAAGTTATTGCACCGAAATGTCTATAAATAATTCAAGTTTTTGTATTTATTTTCCGTATCAATACATTTCTAACAAAGGCAAGAAAATTTCTCAGTGACGTTCTTGGAATTGAGACGAAAGAATTATTTTTTTCTTCCAGACTGTAAAAGGCCAAATGTAAAAAAAGAGCATAAATGCTTGTTTGATCTTATGTTTGACTATATGAAATGTTTATTTATTTAGATAAAGTAAAATTTAACAGTGAATAATTTAATATTAGTTTTGCATAGTTCTGAATCAGTGCCTAGAATTTTATATGTATAAATTGTTGCCACACAATTGTTCCTGTATATTCGATAAATGGGATTGTAACGGATGAAAACATGGATACATTTGAAGCCATTTATTATAAAAAGATGAGGGTTTTCGCTACCTTGCAAGTTTTTGTCTCTTATAGTTTTAAACAAGCATATTCTTATTGCATGATTCTTTCATGAAAATTCACGATGGATTTCTTCCCAGTGATAGATCAGCATCTCATAAATTAGCAATGCTAAAGAATATTGATCAAGAAATCAAATTTAAAAAAATGGTATTTTATTCATGAAAAGCCTAACATAGTATATCTATTATATTTTTAAAAATATTTTTAAGAAATTCGTGCTTTTTTTATTTTTTTCAAGAAGAGGGAATAATTCATTCATTTCGTCAACAGTCCATCCATAAAATAAAAGTTGATTAATTTTTTCCGCATAACAGAAAATTCATGACATTTTGATCATTGGTCTATTAAAGACAATGAGTCGGCTAAAATGTATACAAAAGCAAAATTATATTGCACTAGATGATTTTACTAATAGCACTTAAATTACTGTTTAGTTGGTTGTGCACATTTCTGAAGGAATAAACACCATTTTTGTCATAAATTGCTATATATTAAACTTTTACCATGAATATTGTCATGATTTTATTACAATTTGTTAGTTGTAATTTTCATAACATATAAAAACACTTACATTAATGTAATTAATCATGCGTTGTTATTATTTTTAGAAATATTTACACTTGAAAACATACCTGGATGTCAGAATTAAATTTTATTTATTTATGAATGTGTACTATATATATATATATATATATATATATATATATATATATATAAATAACAAGCAAATATATACAATCTTTGGATGCTATCGCAAACATTACAATTGTTAATATTACATTTGGATACATTACAATTGTACATTTTATTATTTCATCAACTATATTAAGACTGATAAATTTTAGGAATAATAAATCTTCTATAAAAATCCATTTGTTTTGCCCTATTTACAGTATTTTACCCAAATTTTTGAGAACAGAAGAATCCTCAATTTTTCATATTTGTTTTCATTTCCTAATTTCATGTTTATATGTAAGGAAATAATTTCTTTACTGTTTCTAGAAGTACTGTGAGTTCTCTGTTATATAAACTTCATTATTATCATCTTCATTACTTCCAGAATCTTTATTTAGTACTTTCTTGAGATATACTGTTATAACCCTGGAAAATATTTTTTTCAATTACATGAAACATTTTTCCCTTTAATTTCCAAACAAAAGAAAAAAAATACCGTGAATTTACAGCATTAAAACTGGCGCATTGTAGAAAGTAAAAACTGCAAACATTTTCTGAATACCTATAGCTAACACATTGACCAGAAAGATTTTTAATTAGATTCAATAAGCAAACAGGATTGATCATTTGCCCAGACTATATAGAGAATTATTGATTATCAAATAAAACATTTGTTTTTGTGTTTTTTAATGAGCGTGCCTCCTTGGAATTTGATGCGTTTAAAGTGAATGCATTTTTACTATTTAATTTTATTATGTATTTTGATAATTTTTTAGAGTTTTGTAATTAAACATTTCTTCCAATGTGTTCTTAATTAAAAGTTAGGAAATTATCTTAATAGTAAAATATTTTCATTTATTAGCTTTCAAATAATTCATTCTCTGAAAATTCAGTTTTTTTTCTCAAAATTTCATCATGCAACAAACCCCTTACAACATTTTTAACAAGCGCGTGATTGTGTTAAGTTAGAATGAACGAAATTGAGTTTTTGTATTAAAAACTTCTCTAATAACTCTCTTGTAGTTGCTGATAATTCATAGAACATGGACGCTATTACGGAATGAACTCATGAACGGAATGAATGTACAAATCGAACATATTAGAGATAGTTCTCTATTCTATTGAACAAATGAATTGAAAATCTATTCAACATATACATACATTATTATAAATTGTTCTCGTAGCTATTGTTTATCCCATTACATCTAAGGCATTCATTTCTGCCCTACCATTATATCCTGATGCCAAATATGAGGTATTTTAATATATGAGAATCAGAATCCGTTATCTGATGCCCTCACCATTGTATTCTCCTAGCAAATGTGTACTTTTAGTTGATATTCACGGATTAGCAGTCTTGAAATTTGATCCCTCACATAGTAATGACAATGGATTAGAGGAGATCAGAAATGCTCTGACATTGCAATGCAGGAAAAGTCATTCTGAGCTTCTGGAGAATTATAAGCATGTCATTGTAGTAGGTACAATGTAGCAGCTAAATTTGGAAAATAGTATAGAAAATACAGAATTACCTGTGCGATATATGAAAAGAAACCGTGTTATTGAGTTTTGATAGATAAATAATTGAGAAGAAAAATTGTTCGAAGAAAATAAAATTAAAATTTAACGGCGTGGTTATATTTGTTATATTCTTACGAATTGAATATTTATAGAAAAATAATCAACTGCAAATTATACTTTTACAAGATATTTTCAAGCATGCTGATGTTTTATATTAATATAAAATATATTTTAAATATATATACATTGACAGGAATGTATAATAATGCTTCTCTGCTCAGAAGACAGTGAAAAATTGTTACGTTTCATGGTAGGAAATGTAGTTTTATGGCAACCGTAATGTATTCCAGACTAATGACCCCGGTTTTTCGCGGAAATTTAACGTCCATTTGGTGATTTGGCGACGATTTGGAACTTGGACCGCTGACATGAGAACAATGACGTAAATCTTGACTGTGAGTACTGCGTTTCAGAGTTTATTTTAGAACAATCAATGCCTTTGCACAGAAGTTATGAAAGCAGAGTCACGTAGAAGGGTGCAATCAATCGTTGAATACTCAAAAAGACAGAGTCTTGCCAACAGTCTGTCTTTGAAGTATTGATCTCCAGCAAGGTCTCTCTGAGTAAATTGTGCTGTGGCGATTATATAATACCGCCATGTTGCTTAGGAAATGTATTTCTGCAAGAAACGTTTTGTGTCGGTTCGTCTATATTTTGTTACTTGCATTCCATGCAGAATAAATTATCTTTATCCGTTATTGAACCTTTTAGAATTTCTGTCGTTCAATCATCGAATTTAATTTTCTCCTTAACCATGAATATATATATATATATAATCAATCTAAAGTAAGAAAAAGTTGAAAACGAAAACAAAACAGTTTCGAAATCGTTTTTGTAAAAAACTTCATAGTATTTAGAGAGCGCAAATGCAGCTAATTCTATAACACAGATGAACTGATACAAGAAAAACCAAAACTAAGACTTGCTCTCTTAACTATCCTTATTTATTCCCAACAGTTAAATTTCATAAAAATCCATTAAAATTCAGATTCGTGACCTGTAGCACTGGTAGTTATAATTACTATACGGATAAACATTTCTTTAAAGAATTAAAAATTATCCTGGGCAAAATAAAAGATGAAGACCACTTTATTATTTCTAGTAACAAAGAAATTCTGGATTTTCTTAAAGATAACAACATTAATAAACTTAATACTTTTGATTTCGAAAATTTATACACTAATCTACCTTATGAAAAATTAATAAAAGTCTGCACTTTAATCTATGACGAATATTTAAATGAAAATATCATTCCTAAAAATAGCTGGCTTGAGTTATGTAATTTTAATATTACTGAAAATTACGCTTTTAATGGTATTAATTTTTATAAACAAGTTAAGGGTATTCCAATGGGAACAGCTTTCTCAAGGAATTTGGCTAATATTTTTCTACATTACTATGAGAAAAAAGTAATTAAATATAATTTAATAAACGGGTGATATATATTGATGACCTACTTTTGATTAACTTCGACAATACTAATATTGTAACTAATTGCTATCCAAAAGATTTAATTCTAACAGAAACGAATAAAAATCAACTTGAGGCTACCTTTCTGGATTTAAAAATCGAAATTGATAATGATAAAACAATGGTATATACGATAAAAGGGATGAATTCAACTTCAAAATAACAAAACTATGTAACTACCATTCCAATCGAAACTCTAAAATTTTCAAAAATCTAATTTTCTCACAAGTTAACAGGATCAGAAGGGTTTGAAATAATAAAAATTCCTATATTGAAGCATCTAACAACCTCATTAATCATTTAATTAAAAATGAATTTCCTAAGAATTACTGTAATGTCAATTTTTTAATTAAACAAGGTATGGTTTGGATTAATCCATTGGCTTAAATAAAAAATAGAACTTTCCTTGCATATTATATCACTCAATAGGTGGCGCTGGGTGCTTACAATTTTTACCTAAATTACCGTTAGCTTTGTGTTTTTAATAAGCGGGAATCACAATCGATAGCTTAAAATTTCCTTGACTGTTGATGGTATGTTCTTGCCTTTTCGTTTTTTTCTTTAGTGTTATTTTATGGTATTTTGGTTTTTATTGTTTTTTGTTATTGTATTTTTACTTATTAGTGGTTTTTCTTCTAATTTGTCGTTTTGTGTTTTCCTTTCTGTTAAAATGGTATATCTCTTGGGCCTAATTTCAGGGGATTTTCGGGTCACGAAGGAATCATTATTAGACTTAATTGTTCGAATTTCCTTAACAGAAAAAATTCCTTTTTTTGAATCCCTGATTGAGGGTGACCCTTGAAAAAGTCTTCAGGCCTGATTCTTTTTTATATTTTTTTATTTGGTTTTTTTGTTTTTCCTATTAACTTGATTTTTATACTTTTGTATATATATATATATATTCTTTTTTATGTTAAACATGATATGGTATAATTAATGCATATCATATTAATCTGATGCATACGTTATAATTAATCTAAAAACTGATTTTCACCAACAATGCTTATTTACTACGATATAACAATTTTTTTTCATATAATATTGATATAGATGGTAAACAACATTAAAATTATTCTTGTTTTGTTAAATATTAGAATGAAACTCGACTGGAGAAGAGCATTTCTGCATTTAAAACAAATTTAAGCGGGCATGCATTACAATATTAAGAAAGCTATTGCATTAAAATTATTTAAAAGTAATCTTGTTCAGTAAAATTATTGTAGTTATATATATTAAAAAATATATCCTGAAACTGCATGATCACTTTTTTTTCTTTCAAATAATAAAAATTAAAAATCGAATGCTGAAATCTATACTATTTTATATGCTTACAAGTTTTTAAAACAGTTTGAGATAATTGATATGATTGGCTATTTTTCAATAAAAAATATTTCTTTATATGAAATTATATGTATGTCCAGAAGTTTCAATAATTTTACATGACTTCCAATTTTTCCAACTCATTCCAGCTTTATTTTTATGCATCAAATCATTCCATTTATATTTCAGATTTTAAAATCAAATGCCTAGAACCTGGTTTACACTTTAAATGCTAAACACATGTACCAAATTTTATCCCTTGATGCTTCTACAATTACCAGTTATCTTGTATTTGATCTGTCAGATATATAATATAAAATATATGGAATTCTTCAGGTTGGTGTCCACTCTAAATTTGAGAGATGTCTACAATTTCACAGTAAAGATTGACACAAACCATATTTTTTCAATATCTTGTTATCATATTCGAAGGTAAATAATTATCGTATTTTAAGTCAAACAAACATAATCCCAAAACATTTTCTTCTGTACTTAGATCTAAACTATGGATATTTGTAAAAATTTCTTATTAGAATTCTTTTTTCTTATGGTTTTCTTTTCGTATATGGGAAAACAAAATTACAATCTCTTTTGAAAGCCTACAACTCATTTTTTTTTCTATAGACTTGCAGTGTTATGAGGATTTTTCCTTACATTGGTTTGGAATTTATACTAAGCGAAATAACATAAATAACTATTCAGGAAAAGAGTTTTTTTTATCCAAAAAGAATCTACTTATTTATGAGACTTTGATATTTGATAATAAATAACATTTAATTATTTCAGAAAAAATCACTGATGAGAGAAAATAATTTCTATTGTTAATTTTAATTATAAAATCAAGATCACCTAAATAAATAAATTCTCAAAGAAATTAAGAAAAAAAATATAATTAAAACGTAGTACTAATACATAAAATAAAAAAGACATATTAATCTGTAATGAAATCAGATTTTGAGTAAATATAATAACATACAATGCTTGCGTACGCATAATGATGCAATAGTTTAGTATATGTATATAAGAAATTAATGTTAGCTAAATTGACTCGAATAAAAATTTTGAGATAATGATATTTTTAGAAACTAATTTTGAATAAAAAGTTTATTAATATATTTTTAATATAATATATGATCATATTTAATATATGATAAAAAAGAACATATTATTATAAATTCATTAAAATAATAAATACTATAATTATTATTAAATATAATAATAGTTTATAAATTATTATTGTATTTAAATAAATTATTCTTAAAATAATACAAAACTGAAAACAAAGAAAGATCCTGATAAGTTCATGAATTGAGTTAAAACTATTGAAAATAGATTGTACGTATAATTAAAAGTATATACTATAATAATTTCAGTAATGCAAGGATATTTAAAAGAATACAAAATATAAAATTTTTATATTTTCCTATTCCTTTCTAAAATAAAAAAGACTATTATTTTCGATATATTATCAGAAATATTTATTTATTGTTCCTAAAATATTTTATATTGTTAATAATTATAATATTTTATAATATATGTTTATAAAATATGTTAATATTTGGTTAATAAAAAAAATTTTGTAATATTTTTCATAAGACTCCATTAAAGAGCAATCTCTCAGATAATTATACTATATAAATACTATATAATTATACTATATAAAATTCAGGGGAACGAAACAAATTATTGACAAATATATGAAACAGAAAAATATGCACTTGCATTTTAAGTTTAGAAATTACAAACTAAACTTTGTTTTGCACCAACCTTTCATTTTAATTGTTGACAAACAAGGATTTTAGTTTCCTTTTTTCTCTCTTATTTTTACTTGTATATCCACGGGTAAAAGATCTTCATTTCCTTTGAAAAATACATGAACATTTCAATGTCATTCCATTTAAGTAATCGAAAAGAAAATTTATAAAAAACGTTTTGATTAAATTCTTCATTAAAACTTCTGAAGATAGGTTTTAGAAAAATAGAAATGTCTTTAAAATGTGGCTGACTAAGAAATCATTAAAATGGAAACTACTGCAAATAACAAGTATGTTTAAATTGTGAAATATTTCTTGTAGAGAGATGTTAAGAAGTAAATGTTGCAGAATTTTACTACACTCAAGGAAGTCTACGGTTTCTACATAAAATAAATATGTCGATGTGTTTCAAATTTTTTTTTGTAAACGATATATTTTATTTTATTTATAAAAAATCAATTTTTTTTTCAATAATGGGTGGTAAGAATAAAACCGGAAAATAAGAGTTCCTGAGCAGAGTATAAATGTATCGAGCCAGACAAAACATAAACTGTTGTTTTTGAAGTAATAATTAATTCTCTATCATTCAACCTTCAAATAATGATCAAAACTGCGTCTGTAGAAAATTAATCTGTATTTTTTGAAAACATCTGTGAGAAAAAATAAATATCCTTTCTGCTCAAGGAACAGACATTAACATTTTTTTTTCAAGAAAAAGAAAAATGAAGACATTAGTATTTGAGTTTTAAATTATTCAAAAGCAATGGCAACTAATGACGGCAGCATCAGCGTAGCAACAACTCATCTTTTACAATATTCCGTTGCTAATGGAAACGGGATGTTTTATTTACTTATTTTTTTAATAATAATCGGAATTTTGTAAGAATCGAGAAAGAGGGGCATTAACTTTAAATATAATTTATCCCGGTGGAATATTTTTGAAGTTAAATTCATTCATTTCCAACATCCGAAAATCATTAGCAAAAGTTATCCATTTTTGAATGGTTTTTCATGATATTGTAAGTCTGAGTAATTAAAGGAATCAAAGTATTATTTTTTAATCATATATCAACAGTGAAATATTTATATGAATCAATATTCAATATATCAACTAGTTGAGGATATTTCAAACAATAAACGGTACTAGTGAAAATACAGGGTTATAGTAAAGAACATTGTTTTTTAAATGTAATTAGTAAATACAATATTTGAAAAAAATATTATTAAGTATCTTTTTTTGAATTTCAGAATTCATGTTCTGTAAAGAAATTGTGATATTCTTTTAAAATTCATATATTCTTTTATAATATTCTTTTAAAAAACGTTTCATTATTATTTTGGAAGAATGAATGAATATATATAAATTGTTCTAAGTAAATAGGGTTTCATTCAATGGGATAATGCATTATTATATATGAATACCATATTGCAGTCGTTTTTTTCTAATTTCAAGTATTCTTATTTTTTATAAAAATCTAAAAAAAAGTACTCAAATCAGTAAAGAAAAAAAAACTAGTTGAAGGAGTGCAGATGTTTTGTTATGATGATGCGTTTGGTTTTCAACAGTTTTTTTATAACTTTTTTTCACATTTTTTGTTCGTGTCCTTA
This sequence comes from Argiope aurantia, assembly GCA_026543865.1. NCBI lineage: Eukaryota > Metazoa > Arthropoda > Arachnida > Araneae > Araneidae > Argiope > Argiope aurantia. The sequence continues at coordinate 60,739 of JAPMOR010060641.1, read as the reverse complement.
ATTAAAAGCTAATCAAGACAACGTGTTAGTAAAAAACCAGCATTCCGTTTCTCTCATTAAAATGTTGTTTCCCCATTAATATTCATTTCAGTCTAAAAGCAAGATAGCTAATAAGCATTTGAATAAAACTGATTGGGTTTACCATTTACTTATCGGTGTGTTTGGTTAATTAACAGAGTAATCTTAATTGACTTTTTTGTCATAAAAGAATCATTTATAAGTTTCATAATAATCAGTAACATTTGCTTCAGAAGCCGTAAGTGTTATCTGAAAAATTTAGAAATGAGGAGAAATATTCTTCCTTTCTTGCGCCTCATTTCTAATTGTTTGCAGAATAATAATAAGAAGAAAAGATTTTCTATTCATTGAAGCGTATGAAATTAATTGATCTGTTTTGAAGAAATTATTTTAAAAGTTCAATGCAATACACACGAGAGGATGAAAAAAATATTCAATGGAATTATAATTATGTTGTCATTGCTTTTGCTTATGATACTTGTCATAGAAAAGCCTGCTAAAAGTCATCGAATTTAAGCCGAGCCTTACCGTCTCCTGTTTCAGTAGCACCATCTAAGGGCCAAGAGTACGTCTTAGCTCTCTTGCGTCACATTCATTTTCACGAAGCAGATTTCCTTCACATATGTCATTCATTCATTCATTGATTGTAATCTACACCTGAATCAGAAAATGATTACCTCTGACCCAGTACCCCCAATGGTATTGTTTCGACTTTGTGACTGAGACAGATTTATACACGCAACAGCCACCATGTAAACGGAGAATCTTCGGATTATAATTCCATGTATTCCAAATAGAAAGTCTATAAATTTTCACAAATTCTTATGTTAGGATCATGAATGACTAAATAAATATTTATCATACTATGCTCAATATCAAATAGATTCTTTTTTGGTTCTTGCTGACGCCATCATACTTAACAACATTTCTGGAAGGACGTGCTGCAGGAAAACAGAATAAGTTACTTCATTCAATCATTCTGCCAGCAAGTAAAGTTTCAAAAGATATATATAAAAATCTTAGACAAAAATTTCGAGGATTTTCACCGCAGAAAATTTATCTGAAAAAGATAGCAATTATTTAAGACATTGATTATATTATTATTATTGACTATGTAGACATTTACGCAAAAACTCATTTTTTTGTTTGGATGTTTCAGCAAATGTATGTAAATGACTGGATTAAGCATTCGAAATCTTAGCCAATATATAAATTCAACAAAAATTATTCCGGAAAATTTGCATTTCGTATATAAAAGATCTTAATTGATCAAGTTTCGGCTCTTTAACCGACCAATGATGACATAATTGCTGAAATTCGCTTTAATGAAAATGTTTACTTTAGACCATGACATTTTTTAGTTTATTGAGTGAAAAAAGAAATATAGAAAGTGTATTAGAAATATTGAGATATTAAATATCCACTCGCGTAGGCCCTTAATTTTTTAAAAAGAATTTGTTACATATATTTTGGAAAATCATAAAATCAGTTACAGTTTCAGTCAAATAAAACTTATCAAAATTCAGAAAAGTTTACATTTGTACTTATTTTCAAATAAATCTAACATTATTAGCATTTATTTAATTAGCGGATTTCAATAATACTCAAATACTTCGAAAATATATTTATCGAGGAATGATTCTTTTTAACAAATATGCCACAGAATTTCTCGATTTCCGTATCAATGATATTTTTATTTAGAAATCTATAGAGTCTTTAATAAAATTGAAAATAGATAATTTTTATACAAAGAATACTAAAAAAAAATCTTTATGGCATAAAATTTGAGATATAAATCTATCGACATGTATTTAAAAATATTTAATTGATAATAATTTGGGAAATATAATTTTTTTACATATAAAATTTTCACTAAATTTATTCAAGCACAAAAGTGAAAATTTTATCATATAAATGTGATTTTATTTTTTTAAACTTGTTAATTAATCCTATGCGAATATTATTTTATATATATATATATATATATATATATATATATATATAAAAT
>JAPMOR010060641.1:33409-58613 GCA_026543865.1 Argiope aurantia | reverse complement strand
ATAATTAAAACGGTGGTCTATTATGTAAACAGCTGCCAGTGAAAGCCGCTTTTTTTCGTTTCAAAATTTGTGCAAAAGATGTTTTTAGATATATTTTTCTTTATTTTTGGAATGTCCTGGTAAAATCTGATGATTGGTGTAATAAAACAGAAATATTTTTTTTTGTTATATACATACTTCAGCAGACAATCATCGTTACTTATTTCTGTGATAAGAATTTGAGTAAATACTACAGTGGGGGAAAACAAATAGGTTCGGAAAAAAAAACACTTATAAATTTTAAACTTTTTGTAATAATATATTATAATTTTTCACTTTAATTTATTAGTTTTACTCATGTTTAACTTATACACAGAAGGAAAATCGGAAAAAAAGATAGGGCCGATTAAATGATTTGAAAACAGTTAATTATTCAGAAACTTTTTCCTTTTTAGATTAGATTTATCAATCGAAATGTCATAGGGTTTATAATTCTTTCTAATTATTGTTTCGATATTTTCTCCATTCATACTGTAACATATATTTATTTGCGCAATAGCGCCCGCCTACATAAATACATTACGCCTCACAAATTTTCAGCAGAATTCACATCTGAACTTTTTGATGGCCAGTTTCATAATTCTACTTCCTTTGCTTGAAATCATCACTTTTTAAATGATGGCTCATGGACAGAGTAATTATGTTGTTAAAAAGTATAATGCCCAATTGTAATGAAAGGATCTTCTGGTAATAAGTTTTCAGCAAACATGTCTTCAACTACAATCGCCAAATTGGCGCTTAGAAAATACTGTTAGTTCGTGACGTAAATCATGCCAACAATATTGGCAGCCATTAGGTCCATCCAAATTAAATTTCTTTTCAACTGAGAATATCACGTCATTCCATTTAGTTAAAAGGACAATATACTGTTTTACCTATTCGGCATGATTAATCGCTTGCACCCTTGTGCACCCTAGTGAAGACTGTTTTCTCATCTTGATACATTTTACATGCATTACGCACCATTGTACTCGATCTAAACAGCTGCAATATCTTTTAATTATGGTAGAAGATTAAGTGTTGAAAAATACCTCTATTAATTATTCTTCTTGTTTGATCTATTATTTTCAGCCGGTTTCCTACAAGTATATGCATAGCATAGTTGTCAGAATCCTTCAAGAAGTTATTCACAACATTTTGTGAGTATCTTAATAGGCTTGCAATTTCGCTGGAAGACAATCACATTATCTGAAACTAATAACTTACCTTGTACTTCTTTATACAGTTTTTTTTCTCTTCTCACAATTGGAAAAATAATATAATTTCATCAAAAATGCTTTTGACCAATATCAAAAATAATTTAATTTCCTAACGTTAGTAAATGAGTATTTATTGTAAAAATAAGAGAAATAAAATAACACAATATAACGATGACGAATAAAGCATTTTTTTATAAATAGAAGAATACAAATTTTACTGTCAAAAATAATGAAAATAAATAACTTTTGAGTTAGTAAAGTTAACATGTGTAAAATTAAATTTTTTAATAAAATATTTGTTTTTATAATTTAATTACAATACACTAAAATCAATTGTAAAAGCAATTTGTACCATCTAATAAGTGATTCAGTGTCAAAGTGATTTCAGAATAAGGTAAAAATGGAATGGCCTTGTTTTTATTTCCAACTTTCATTCTACACAAATATCCAAAAAAATTATTGATATATAAAACATTAAAAATGACTGTACTTTTACTAAAAAAAACCTTTTTTCTGCTAAATATTTAATTTCCTGAAATATGCTATATATAATATTATAAAATTTAATAAATTTCGGGAAAATATAGCTGGTCCTATCTTCTTTTTCCACAACTGTAATATGAAGCAATTAATTTGAAACTTGCGAAATTCAGGATCATAAACATTTATTTTTAAATCATTAAATTCTAACTTTTTTAAAAGCTACTTAAACTGGATTCTAAAGGTCGATGAATTTCATCCTGGAAAGAAAATTTATAATGAGGTAAATATATATCAACGGAAGCTTTGGGTTAAAAAAATTATATGTAAAATGCATTTCAAATATTCTCTACAATTTCATGGTTACTGTAATAATGCATACTATCAACTGAAAATCTTCAGAATCATTAATAAATTAAATGAAAAAGATGAATTTTATTCAGAAAATATTTAAAAAGTTCTTGTAGCATTATGAAATATATGACATAATTACCCATATTTTATAATGTCACAAGGAATTGAAAGGACAAAATTTTTCATATTGAAACTTTGAATTTGAAAGCATATGTTCTTTTAATATTTCAAATTTTTATTGCATTTGTTCATACATAATAGAGCAAAAAATTATGCTTGTAATAATATAATATTTAAATGATAAATAATAATTTAACGTATATTATATCAATGAAAATTTCCTAAAAGGAGCAAGTTGCTATAAATATTTTTATTTTAAATAACAGAAATGGTATTTTCCAACTACGATCATAAATATTATTGCTTTTTCTTAAATAGGCGTTTCGTAAACTCAATACGAGTACACTTTTTTTAAAATGTAAGACATTTAAATAAATGAAAATAAAAAGAGTTTTTATAAAACTCTTTGAAATAAATATCCAAATGAATCGATATTTCAAAGATGAAGTCTCTCTAAAAATCATCTATAAATCGTTTTCTCACTTTTAAAGAAACAATATTAGAAAAGACCCTGCTTTCCACAGAGTTACTAATTATATTAGAACTTTTGAAATAATATATTAAATAACAAATTATAATTTCTAAAAAGTCAATTTTGTGTCTACTTAACTTAAACATGAATGTCAATGCCTACTTCATTCAAACATGACTCAAAGCTGGTTCGTCAATTATGCATTTATGGATGTTATCACTGTTAAAGAATTTGACACCAGTCCTATCGTAACCTCTGAAACATGTACTCTTATATATATAAAATATATATAATTAGCCAACTACACGAAAAGATGCATTTCCAAACAGGGTCAGTATTAATTGTTTAGAGACATTTACGTCAATTATACATTCATAATAAGGAAAATTGTCATGAAGTAAAAATTCCGTTGACGTCAAAAGTAACATTGCTCATTAATTAAAAGTTTTAAAAATGAATAATTGTTGGGTTTCTGTACTCAATAAGAAGAAAATGACAAATTTATTGACACTTTTAATTATGAACGAACAATGGAGAAAGGGAGGGTTGTAATTAAGGGCTGATGGTAGGAATAACTGTTGTTTTATTGTGAAATAAGGATGACCAAAGGAAAATAAAAAGGTGCATTATGTAAACAGTTGTTAACAGAAAAAAAGGATTTATTCATTTCAAAGTTTGTTGTAGGGGTCCATTAGTTATTTTTTCTCTCTCTTTAGAATGCCCTGTAAAGACTAAAGCTCGAGGAAATAATGTGAGGCAAATAACTTTGATGAACTTTGTTAAAACTTAAGCAGACAACATATATTAAATATTATTATCAGTCAAACCAAACCTTCCCATTTTTTTCAGGCTGTTTTATTTAGGTTTTAAAAATTCAGTGAATTTTATATAATTTATTCTTGGAAAATAACATTTATAATGAGAAAATGAGAATCAAAGGGAAATTTTAATTTTTAATAATAAGGATATATTTTACTGATTTATTCTTAAATTATCAACCGTTACTGAACATTCAGTTTTAATACTTGTGAACTGAAAATCGAATAAATTAATATAAATGCTTTCAAATGACTAAATATTATTTTAAATTTTGTTTTATTTTAAATAATAAAAATAAGTTTTTTTTGAATATAGAAAAGTTACAAAATTAATCACATGGAATGTTGCAATCCAAGATATCTTCTGTTTTCCTAAATAAATTAAAGGAAAAATAATTTAATGCAACCTTTATAGATAGATTTCGAATGATATCCTTTATTGCTAATATATATGTGTTAAAAAATTAGTTTTAATTATCAGTATTACTTATAACAATTTGTCTTTATTTTCAAAAATCAGATCTCTATCGTTCAAAAAGCTGTGCATTAATTCTAACAGAAAAAAAATTCTCTGTAATTCTTTGAGTAGCGATTTCTCAATTTCAACTGAATTTGCTAATTATATAAATAAATTATTAAATGCAGTAATGGTAAATATATGTTTCAGATTTAATAATTTCATCATTTCAAGTTCTTTATTCAATTTCAATTAATTAAACAAGTAAATATATAAATAAATAAGAGTAAAAGATAATTCAGTTGTGACGTTAAACAGTTATTGCTTATACACGAGATACTCACATTATATTTTGTAACAACTCAATTCTCTCTGTATAGCTGGATCAACTCAACTCTTCATTTTTGTTTTATGTTTGAAACTGTTGTTACGTTTTTAAGTTTGAGTAAAAAACAAGAATTCGAATTGCGTTTGCGTTTAAAAGTCATTTATTACATAAGATAGGGAGATAATATTTAAAAAAAATTATTATTTCCCAGAAATTGCTTTAATTCAATCTATGTAAATTTTAATGCAATAGTTATTTTTAAACTTCTTATATTAGACGAAATTAAATATTGAAAAAACAATAATTTGTTCCGATTTTTTAATTAATATCTAATACTAAAATGACGTTCCACAGCATCCACACAACAACAATGACACATGGCTTTGCAGAGGGGAAGCAAACGGCTTTGAAAGAAGAAATGTCTCGATAACCGCCAAGAATGATATAGTTCGGTGTCGGTGTCAATTGATCCCCTTAGGGATGATTAAAGCTTGGCCTTCCCCTGCTTCTAGCAGATTCTGTAAACGGAATTCTTTATTTGTCTTATCGAAAATAAGAATTAGATTATGTAGACCTCTATATAATACAAACGAAAGTATATGAGAGTTTTGAATTTATTAATGACATTAATTCCATTTTATTCAAAGTATCAAACTTTTATAACGACATGACACAAATGATTTCACTTTTTATTCCCAGTACTGAGCAGAAAGATACAAATGAACTTCTATTGAATAAAGTTCGTGTTTCTTTTTCCCTGAGAGATTTTCCCTGAGATTTAATAGAAGTATAAATATGTAGGTTAAAAAATGAATTCAGATTTAATTCTACATAAGCTCTCAAATTTGATTATAGATTTGATATCAACGTCATATAACCTTCCATTATATGGTTTTTGAATTAGTAAAAATGTCCATGAAAGTGCTTAAAATATAATCCAATTTTATATGAAGCATTACTAAGGGAAATTTATTTTTGTTTGAATTGCAATAAATGATTGAGACAAAGACGCTTTTAAGTGTGCACTTCTTGCAGAGATTTTATAAATATAACCCTTTTTTATTGTATTTTAAATTTTATATAAAAAAGCACTTATTGATTATTTTAGAAATTTATTGTAAATTATATCTTGCGAAATTAATCCAATATTTATTAGTTCACTCATACATATGTTTAAAAGTAAAGCTTACCTATTAGAATAGGTATTGCTCACAGAGTTATTGAAAACTTAAATATTGACAAACGTGTACAATTAAATAAAAATTCTATGAAAAACTATCATGGTCTTTATCTTAAAGTCTATCCAAAGTAAAATATCTTGTAACAGTTAAAATTGAAAATATTTACATTTCCAAGCTGCTGTTAAGAAAAATTTCAAATAACTTGCAAATAATCTGTGCATAAAACTGTGAAAGTGATCTCTTCAAAGGTTTCTTACATTCTGTCTAAGAAATTAAAATATAACCGTATACGTTGGCGAACAATAATTAGAAAAGAGTCTATTAGAAGGCGATCTTCGTCATTTTGTTGATGATTTATCGCGTATATTCTCTTAATAGGGGGGACCGAGAACACACACAGGGAACCGAGTTTTCATTTTTGCAGTTTTTCTCGGATCGATAAGAACCAAAATTTGTTGCAGACTGTAGTTTTTGTCACAAAACGACATATCAAATCCCACATTATAAAAACACTGAGCTTTTTTATTATCTCATTTTATCATCATCATCATTTTTATTATATCATGACAAAAAAAGACTTTGTCACTCGAATCCCTTAATAATGTTAATACTTTTTACAAAATCTGTAAAATCATCAGACAAACAATATCCTCCACCTAGTCTTAACAAATTTATTGCTTTGAATACAATATGGCGAAATGCCCAGACAACAAAACTGAGTCGTCGAAATGGCTGGGTTATATTGTGAATATATGCAATATAGAAACAAGTTCATTTATCAAAACCCTTATCCTTTGTTAAAAGGACTACTTTATACAAAATAGCGTACTATTCCGCATGTCAAACAAGTCTATTTATCTTCGTGAAAGTTATGTTCCAATTTGTGAGTTATAATGATTTTGCATATATTACATATCTAAATGGGCTCATGTTGTTCAGTTTTCTTTATTCAGTCAGATTCTTAATCTTGATATCCCCGACATGGTGAAATAATCAGTTTTATTTTGAGTAAAATGTGCCTTAAGCAGAATTTTAATTCTAAATCTTAAAAGATTAACGATGAATCAGAAAAGACGTATTAAATCCTTCCTCTGCAAGAGAGAAAAGACTGAGTTACAAGTATAAGTTTCACTATATAATTACATGGGTGTAACCGAAAAATAAGAATACTAATTATGCGGCTTAAATATCACCGGTAAGTATTATTGCATTCTAATGAAGAGATGAAATAAGATTACCGTGCTCATGAAAGCGGCATTTAATCATGCGCTAAAGCAGTAAATTAAGCAGTTTAAACCAGATTTTGAATTCAAATTGAGTTTTAATAAAATTGTATGGAAAATTTTGAAATAAATTCCTTCTTTTCCTAGAGATGAATATATGAAAGTATTAATCTGTCCTTCCATTTAACAATTTTAATTTAAATGTCAAAATTCCACAGTGTTTAAATTATTCAATGTTTTTTATCACAAAAAATTATTCAAGCGAATTTATTTCATGAACTTCATATAAATTATATGTTACTTTGATTTACTTTGATTCCAGAAGTAATATTTATTTGAAGACTTTCTCTCCATTTATAAAATATGGAATATTTCGTATTTAGTTTTGTATTATGTCGAAAAGTAAGCCTCAGTTTAACATTGTCATCTAAGTTCTACGAAAATTTATTGACCTCTAATGAGGTCACTAGGAGATATGGAGAAACCACTTCCTCAAGAGAAGGTCCCCAGCTTTGGTTCATCCATTTAACCCACCAAAAAAATAATCACATCTGGTCCAATCCTATGTCTGTTTCTTCATAATCCCTTTTTATTTCAGAATTCATTGTTAAGCATTAAGAATGATAATATGCATTGTTTAGATAATATAGAAGATATCATTAAAAATATGGAAGCAGAATTTCATTTGTAAAAGAAGTATCAAAGGATATTGATATACTAGAATGATTCACAAATATTAATGAAACAAATGAATCACAGATATATAAGCTGAAAATAATATCAGCGCTTTAATAATTACTAGTAATGGCTTTCAACTTGAAGATAAAAAATGGGAGCTTTAAACTATCATATTTGTTTGCAATATAAATAAAACTAACACTTTACGTCAATTACTTTTCCACGATACTCGTAAGAAGCACCAAGCATACTCGTAATGGGAAATTAATAAAAAAGTTAACAAAACCGTAATATGTAGATGCAAAGTTAAATAAATGAAATATCTAGCATATATTTCTGTTGATATTGCCCATTTGGCGATTCAAACCCTAAATTCATCTTATTTGTCAAAAAATTAGCATCGAATTTTGTTTTAGTGTTAATCTTTGCTTCTTTCATTTCTCATTAAAAACTTATTAAGGTAATAATTCATTGAAGGCACCATAATTTTGATATAAAAATATACATTTTCAATTGTCTATTCACTAATCTTTTGAAAGCAAATTTATTTAAAATATCTATTTATGAGTAAAAAAGAAAATATTTTTAGTTGTTCTAACAGGTATTTTTATTAAATGATTTTAATATTACCTAAATAGTTTAAGAAATGGCATATAATCATTTGCTTACCTGCAAATATTATTATATAAGAAATCCCCAGAAAAACATTGCATAGTTCGGAGCATTGCGTTTGCGTTTATTTTTCAAAAGCTTCTAAAGTATAGATATCCCATAAGTAATTCAAAATAGTTCTGGATTTTAACTATTATTCTGCGTTAGTTTATTATGACATTTATTATTAACTAAGCACTTTGTAACTTGGAGATTTAACAAATCAGTGCAAGTTCTCCAAAAATTTCCCCTCGTAACTCAATAAAGTGTCATTCCTAGCCTATTTAATTTTTAATAGGGTAAATATTATGTCCCCTTTCTAAGTTAATAAATGCTATGGAAACTAAACAGAACCCGAAAATATCTTGGTTAACCGTACTAAAATAAGTAAACAATAGTGCATGATTAGTTTCTTAGCTAGATAATTAGCTTCTGTAGCAGTCAATTTTAATTGAATAGTACTGAGTAGTTTAAGGCCTATATGCTTAGTTATTTAATATTTATATAAAAACCTAATATTATAAGAATATGAATAGTTTATTAATAAATTAATCCATATTTACCACAGCAATAACTACAGTGTTGAATAAAACTACTGGAAGTAATTTTGAAATAAATAATTGTTTTATCATCTGTGCTGCTATTCTCACAGCGTTTAATATTTATAAATTATAATAATGTTTCAATTTATAAATATTAGAAAAACTGAACGAGAATATAGATAAAATTTAGGAATCTGCCAGAAGCTTTTAATTTGTTTAGGACAGGAGAAATTATTTTATACTTTTTTTGTCCGTTTTAAAAACGTTATGTATTAATTTTTTATTTAAATAATTGCTCTAATATTGCGTTCTAAAAATATCAAGAAATATCAACAAATATATTAGGATTCATTGATACATAGAAGGAAAAAAAATCACCGTATGATGTACAAATGTCCCATTCTTAGAAGAAACATAGGAAACATAGAAATGTTGAGTTTGTTAGACTTACGTTTTTTCCCTATTGTTATCACTTTCGCTATTGATACATTATATTGTTGCGGTATATACCACCCGACTTTGTTTTATATTTTGAGTATCACATTGTTGTAAAAATGCCGTAATAATGTTGCTAGGTATTTTGTACTTTTAGTTTATAATCAAAAAATTATTTTCATCAAAAAATAATTTAAAATATAAAAAAGTGTCAATAATTACTCTGTGGAAAGGCTGATGATAATAAATGTTGAATATTGCGAAATCAAATTCTTTTTTTTTTTACTTTATTTATAAGGAAGTTTACAATAGCGATTTCTGCACATATGTTTTTAAATCACTTTTGAAGACTACGAGAAACCTTTCATGTTGATCACATTAACAAGCAGTATGCATTTTGGTTTTGTGTTTTAACGTTAAAAAATTCTTATTTAAGTGCTTTCTTTATTTGGCATTTACATCGCTTAATTGTTCAATTATCAATTTTCCTTTGAATCGCCAAATATCTATTTCAGTTGTTATGATTTTCTTTATCTGATTATCAAATGTTTTTTGCCATTAATATCTTAAATAGAACCAGAAGTGATATATTATTCCGTTATTAACTTTATTGTTGACAATTACTTGCAACAATCTTAAGGCAAAGGCTTTAGCCATTCATGAATGCGTGACCTTTTTTATCTCCAGATTTAATTCCCTTTAAGAATGCATGGATTATATTCTTTCGACATGTTGCACATGACACTCTGGAATTTCACATGTCATTGATTCCAAACTGAGAATGCATTCTCCGAAATCTGATGGATAATTTAGTTAAGCATGCTAGATGTTGTACTAACTCTCTTGCAAAATTTTGTAAAATTATGGGCTATTAAACATTCATATACATTGTGAAACAATAGTTTTTCTTCACCGTTTGCTACAGTAATAATGATCCTTATTTTATTGGCTATTTTTGAATATGATTTTCTGACAATTTCGTTTTTATTGTGCTTGCTTTCAGTTTATAATAAAAAGTATATATCTTCTCCTTTATACAAGTTGTTATTATCTTTAATTTATTAATGTGAGTGTATTGAACTCATTTTTGAAAAAATCTAGGATAAGGTTAAAAATGGCTTCCATTTCAAAAAATATGAGAATATCGTTTTCAAAATTTATTAAGGATATCTTAATAACCAAAAGATTATGAAGTCATTATAATGTTTCATAAAACCATTTATGTGCATGATATTTAATCAGCTAATATTGAAAAATGAATATTTCACACTAGCTTATTTTAATGACTATCCATTGAAAACACTTACCGTTTATAAGGAATTTTTGGGTTATTTGTACCACCAGAATTTCAGCAGAAAGAAAAGTACTGAACAATTTCTTAACTATTTTTTTAATTGTTGAATAATTTAATAAAAAATAATTCCGTTTTGTGTAATGGCATTATTTATTTTTTTAAAATAGATAGTTGGAAAAAGATTATAAATAATTAAGAATATTTTTTTTTATTCCCTGTATTTTTTTAACATTAAGAAAACACAATAGCAGTCGCTATTAATTTTATTTTTCTTCGATGATTGCTTAAAAATTCTTGTCTTCCATTATATTCTCTCTCTCTCTCTCTTTATATATATATATATTATTCAATTTCAAATAATTAATCGAAATAATTTTATTATAGGTCTCTGAATTATATGACTTTCCAACTCGAAAATAATATTTAACTTTACGCATTTTTTGTAGATAATTATGGGAAATGCTTTAAATATTTTAAATCAAAATTATTAACGAAAAACTCGCAAGTTATAATAAAGATTTCAGAAACTCTATTACTCCTATACAAATAGCTTTTTCTCCATCCCTTGGATGGAGAAGTAAAGTGGATAAATAAATTATAGGCAAGTTTTTTAAACTTAGTTTTGGAATTGTAAATAAATGCATTTGTATTCATTCTTTCGATCATAGGTTTTGTTGTTTTCTTTCTTTCTATGTCTTTGTTCCTGAATTGTCTGAAATAATCTATCCATATCTCTCAAATTCTATTTTTCGACAGAAACTATAATGTGTTTTGTGTCTGAAAATGATGGGAAAATTTTCTATCATTTTTCATTTGATCCTATTTTTGATATAAATAATAAATCATGCAAAACAAAAATAAAATTCTTGCAACTTAACTTCGACTATTAAATTAGGTTTTTCTCTGCTTTCTTTGGATGTCTAGAAGAATTTCTTTCAGTTAGATAATTGAGGTATAATGTATTTTCTATTTCAAACAAAAAAAAAATACGAATAGCATTTTTTCTCTTTAAATATACGAATAATAATTAACTACTTATGTAAAATAATTTTCAGAAAATTGAAGTTGCATTAATTTATTTTCACATAATATATATTGATGATTATAAATAATTGAGAAAATCAAATAAAATTAATTTCATATATCTGATTGATTTTTAAAAAAAACTGACAAAAAAAATCAATATGTAAAAAATTTCTACTTCAAATAAAAATATTTTTTTTATTTGAAACAAACTCTGGAATTCTAGACCTTTTTCCTAATAAGATTAATTCAATAATTGATTTTAGAAAGATCCATTCTTTGAAACTTAAAGAATAAAAGAATAAAATATAAAACATACAATTTACCATATAAAAATTCTGATAAATTAAATTAGCATTTTACGAAAACTCCAATTACTCTTCTAATTTTCTTTTTTTAAGTTTATAACTATTCAGTTTTGTCTTTCTAGTTTGGAATTAAAAAGGAACAGCCAAATATAATTACAGAAATATCTGAAATTTTGTATTATGGAATATTCAAGATTGTTGAAGACCTTTAAAATTATTCAGGTCATTAATTGCTTGGTAGTATTTGTATCAGAGTGATTTCATTACCTTTCTTCAATTATTTTTTATTATATAATAATAATACATTATTCCATTTATATAATTATTTTAATATAAAAATATTAAAACGCACTTTTTATTGGGTATGAATCACATTGAAAAATATTGATCGTTTCATTCTTATTGAGTAATCGTTTTGTCATGTAACATACGTTTGGAATTTGAAAGTAATAAGCATATAATTATCTCATATTCTACATAAAGTCTACCTTTAAATGTTTATGGTCCTCTAATGCTCTCACTGGTATTATGAATCAGTTTATGCTTTCAGCAATGTGGAAAACGTATTAACCTGAAGCAATATTTTTTAACACTTACCATGTTAAAAATCGTTTATTTCTTGTAACTGTTCGATATTGAGCCATTGAGAGCATACAATTCAGAACAGAAATGCCAAAGACATTATGTTGATCATAAACCACTGCAACGCTACAGACGCTGCTCCAGGAATTTTATTGTTTTAAACATAGCTGGAAAAAAGATGTACGTACCACTGTTAACTATATCTCAGAACTATTAGCACTTCAATGTAGTCTGTTGTTAAGAAGTTGCTCTGCCAAATATCTATAAGCGTTTCATATAGACCGTTGCATATACTAATTATATCGAAGAATTATAAATTTTTTTGCTTAGTTCCAAATTTTTAGTATGTAGTAACTATACCGAAGAGCTATGAATGTTTCGAGGTAGTAGCAACATGTATTCTGTTGTAATTATATCGAAGAACTATAAATGATGTAAACCAGTGTGATATCTACTCTATGTATTAATCTCAACAAAGAATTATAAATGTATCAAGATAGTATCATGTCCATTTTATGTCGTAATTGCATTTAAAAACTACAATTGCGTCGAGATTATACCTAAATATATTATATGCAATATCAAATAAATAATTTATGTAGTTCTCACATGAAATTTTCGAGAAATAAATCTTTTCTTTTCAACAAATAAATAATTTGGAAAGGAAAATTTAAAAAAACAATTAATTTAAGACAATAAAAAACATTTAATTGAAAGGAAAATTTAAAAACAAACATTCTATAAGTGAATAGATCAGGAAAATATTCGTTATCATCTGGACGTTTTGATGTTATTCATAAAAAAATAAGACTGTCTAGTACTTCAAAAGGTCAATCAAAATAATATTTTATTGCAAAATCATTCCGTAAAATAAAGCTTTTGATAAGTTTTTTTTTGAATAAAAGACCGTTTTATGTGCTTAGAAGGATAATACAATGTCAATACAATACAATATTAAAAATCAGGATACTATACAACGAAATTACTTTATGTTTTTAAAAAGCAGAAAAACGGTAAATGTAATTTCTACTACCTTATTCATTCGATCTATTTCACCTTGAACTTCCTCGAAAGATAAAAAGAAAGGGAACATATAAAAACGAATAGCATGCACAAGTATCGAATCAGTCAAATTTATTGCTTCGTTGGTTTTAGAAAAGGGAAACTCGAGCTCATGGACGGAGGATCCACAGTTTATAGCTTAATAAATGATCGTTTCAAGGAGAGTATTCCGTGCTAACTCCATTTGTAACTGAATAAAGTTACACTTACTTGGCTCATTTTTTTTCCTCCTAAATCTCCAGTTAAGAAATGGACTTCCATAGAATATTAGGATATATTCGAATTATTTCAGAAGTGCCGTAGATCCAGTCGTTACGCATATTGAATCGAATGTACACTGCAATAAAATAATAATGTCTATTAGCAATAAAAGTGAATGTGTGTGTCTGTATTGTTTGTGTTGGCACTCAATTGAGCTGATAGCTATATTAAAAGTAACGTATTTGTCACAACTGCACTTCAGGGGATGGGAATATGCTCTCTTTGAGCGATGTTTCTTTGAAATTTTAATTATATTTAATTTAATCAAGATTAGGTTAATTTTGAGGTTATCTATCTATTACTAAAAATAATTAATACACAAAAATTATTTTAACACCACTTTGAAGCTCAAAAGGTTATTTTTGATGGCAATCATTTAGTTGACTTGCATTTAAAAAAATATCTGCCTCTTTTTTGAGAAAAAAATATTTGATATCTAATTTACAACAATAATCTACATTATTTCTATGAAATTTAAGCTGCTTCATCGTTCATACAAATATTTAATGGAGCGTTTTTTTTTCATCAAAAAAATTAATGAATGAGAACTGCGCTCATTTCAGCGTATTGTTTCACTTTGCCGAAATAAAGTCAAATTTTTTGCACCATCTAATCAAATTAGTTTTTGAATTATTTGATACTTTGAAGTTTATATTGTTTGCCTCGGCTTTTTTAGAGTATTGTAATTCAGCTGATGTGCATTAACCCTTTATTTACCGATTTATTTTGCCATCAGTTTTCAAATTTATTTTTAAACTATTAAATAAATTTTGCTACACAATAATCTCAAGGAAGAAGAAAAAAAAATTTTTTAGTTAAATGTAATAAGTTAATTAATTTAATAATTAAAAGATCTTTAATGTTATTTTCAGTCGATATCTGGTGCTTTCCATTGTAAATATTCACTTCGGGTTCTTTTAAATATATTAGAAAAAATCGTCATATTAGGAAGAAATCAGCCGGATATAAAAGGTGCTTTAAAGAGCCATAAAAAAATAAAGGGTTAACATTACGCAAAAAACAGGAATTTTTCCTCATGTTTTTAATATTTGATTTAGCTCTGTATTTTGCATTAAAAGTAAGAAATTGAAGTTACAGAAACTCTTAATAAAGAGTTCAAGCAGATATCCGTTGATATGAACAGAAAAGTTCCACTTTTAATTGTGTCATCTTTGGCCTTATTAATTATAATTATTGAGGATTATTTAGGAATTATTTCAGGAAGAATCATATAAAAATGTAAGACTACGAAAATAATATGATTTAAATATCTACAATCATCTTGATATTCAAAATTTTATATTAATGCAGCCTCGAATGCTAAATTAAAGAAATACGCCTGAAAATTATCTTAACAACTTGCAAGTTGCCACCTAACAGAAAAATACACTGGAATGCAAAACTTAAGCAACAGGTATGTTTTTTGCCATAACTTCACGAGAAATCATCTGAGAGACATGAAATTCAGAAATGAGATACAGCATTTTGTTCTGAAAGAATGACGAAAGCATAGTTGCGCAGAAATGAATACAATGCATACAGTATGGAATCAAACAAAAAAAGGCTTTATTGGAATTGTATCGTTACAAATGATTGTCTATCCAAGAGGAAGAACAGCAAGCAGATGTTCCTTAGTATGGGATATGCCCTCCCCTTACTGCAATGGTTGCTTCGCACCGTCTCCCCATACTCAGCACCAGATTGTCCAACAGTTCTTGAGGTAAGAGTGTCCATTCCTCAATCAGCATCTGTTTAAGTTGTCGGGTGTTCCCAGGAGGATGTCATCGTGCCTCAAGGCGTCTCCCCAAAGCATCCCACATATGTTCTATCGAATTTAAATCAAGGGAGCAAGCCGGCCAATCCATTCGAGTGATACCTTCATTTTCCAGGAACTCCTCAACAGCATGAGTCCTGTGTGGCCGTGCATTGTCATCCATAAAAACGAAGTCTGATCCAATGTCACCTCGAAACAGACGCACATGGGGAAGGATCACCTCCTGACAATAGTTATCTCCAGTTACAGAACCTCTGTCGAAAACGTGGAGCTCAGTCCGCCCGTTCATCATAATGCCTCCCCAGACGACAACTCTAGGATCACCGAAACGGTGTCTTTCCGTGATGTTACTGGGATGAAACCGTGTCCCGACCTCTCTCCAAATCAACTGGCGTTGGGAATCGCTTGTGGCACTAAAACGACTCTCATCTGTAAAGAGGACACGACTCCATTGATCAGATGTCCAGCTTTTGTGCTCCCTGCAACACTCTAAACGGTGCCGACGGTGGGAAACTGTCAAAGGGTTGCAGCGTTCAGGACGGCGGGCGACTAGGCCACCTTTGTGAAGGCGTCTGGACACAGTAAAACGCGACACTTGTAGCCCCGTTGCTGCACACAATTGCTGAGCAATGGCACTTGCTGACTGGTTTCGGGTTCTTTTCGCCTGCAGGACGATATATCGGTCATCCACTGCAGTTGTTTTCCTGGGGCGGCCACCACCAACCTTTCTCACAGTTGTACATGTGGTTTGAAAGGCTTTCCAAGCGCGCGAAACGACACTTTTGTTGATTCCGAACTTTTTAGCTACACTGGTCACACTACGTCCCTCCTCCAGCTTTCCGATCATTCCTCCACGAGTGAAATCGTCCAGGTGATTTCTGCTAGCCATATTTCACGAATTAACTCACGTGCACTTGCAGCGAATGTCTTTAATTGCGTCTCCGTTCTTCCTTTTATTGTAGTGTTGAGCTGTGCGCGTCTTCCGCACGTGTTTTGCGTACGCTCACGTCGCCTGTGTCGTTTTGTTCCTGATATTTGCTTACGCATGACATTTCTCTTGAATTACGTGTTCATTGTACTGATCGCAAGAACTCATTTTCTGCAATTTCATGGCTATCTGCTTAAACTTTGCATTGTTGCTTAAGTTTTGCACACCAGTGTATGAAATGAGCTCATTCATGCAATCTACGGTAAAATTAGGCCGGGATAGCCTTTCTTTCTTTCGCCACAGAATATCCCCGAACTTGGAATCTCTAGGATTCCCTGTCGGTTGAAAGGATATACGTGGGAGAATTTATTAAGATAAAAGAAATACACATAAAAAGACAAAAAACACATAAAAAGACAAAAAACACATAAAAAGACAAAGAACACATAAAAAGACATAAAAAAACACCAATACACATAAAAAGTAACTATAAAAAATTATAAAGATGAAAGAGGTGTTCGGTGGGGAGCATGAGTAAATGAAATCTATTGGAGTAAATATATTCTGGAAAAGAGCTTGGTTGAGAAATGAAACTAAAATTTAAACTGGGCTTGGGTCTGGAGAAATTAATTCCTCGTTCTCTTGTAGGAACCGCACAAGATTTCTAATTTTAACCTTGGACATCTTGTTCCTCATGACGTTGGTCCACCAGATATTTTCTAGGTCGTGGGTGGGTTTCTTGAGATGATAAGATGTGGTGAGAGGGCAGCTAGTGGCATAATGAAGGGGATCGCCTACTTCGCCGCAGCCGCATTGATCAGTTCCTTTAATATGGAATCTCTTGAAATATGAAGGGAAAGGGCCATGGCCAGTTGCAAAGATAATATCAAGCCTATTCCAAGATGATGGGTAAAAGGACACTTTTGAGATTATTTGATGGATGTTTCTGCCAGTTGAGCCATTGTCCCATTCTTCTTGCCATCGCTGTAGGCTCAATTCATTTACAATACTTTTCAGATGGCTTCTAGGAGCTGGGTATTGAACGGGCGTACCTGCAGAAATAGCCTGTTTGGCTAGGGAATCTGCAGCCTCGTTTCCGTTGTGGCCTACATGTGCTTTCACCCATCCTAACTTGATAGAAGGTTGGTGGAGCAGAATGGCTTGTATTTCCTGAACAATTGGGCTTGAGGTGGAGAATGAACTGATCGCTTTTAAGCTGGATTCGCTATCACTCCATATTTTAGCGTTATGATAGAATTTGCTAGCCCATTTGCATGCTTCCTTAATGGCCAGTAGCTCTGCTTGAAAGACAGAATTCTTTTCGGTCAGTTTGCCGAGCCACTGATGAGTGATTTGTTCCTTTTTGAATACGCAGTAGGCAAAGCCGGTTTTTTCCTCGATTTTGGATCCATCTGTAAAAATATCCGTCTTGTTTGTAGGTTGGAATTCCTTTTTGAGGGAAATTATGTCCTCAAGAAGAAAGTTTGAGGGGAAGATTTTTGTGTGAGAGCATTTTATCTCGAAGTTTTCAGGATGGAATGTTATATTCTGAAAATGGATAGGTAATTGAAGACGACTTACTCTTATATAGGTTGCTTCTGCTTGCGCTTTGATGTGAAGTGGAAGAATTCCTTCGATAACTTGCAGTGCTGCCGTGGATGTTGTTCGGAATGCTCCAGAAATACTCAGGAGAAATTTTCTCTGTATTGATATTAGGATTCTTTGTTGTCGGGATGAGAGAGGATAGGCCCAAGCTGATGCTCCATGTAGGATCATTCTTTCGGCAACGGTGAAGTAGAGATGACGCCTGAATTCTTTTTTCAGACCCCATGTGGAGCCAGCAATTCTGCTGAGATTTTGGTATAAGAGAGTCGCCTTCGTTTTGGTGTTAAGGAGGTGAGGAATCCAGTTTAGCTTATTGTCAATGGTAACACCGATATATTTTAAAGATTGTTGCCTTTTTATTGTTACGTTATTCCATTTAATTGTTGGCCCATTGACTAATTTGCTTATCAAGATATTACATGATTTTTCTACGGAGATTTGAAGGTGATGCTTGTCGGTCCAGCATTTGAAGATTGAGAGAGCATCCTGGGCGGCTGATTTCAATTTTGCTCTTGTTGATTCAGCTACTACAAAAACAAAGTCGTCTGCGAATGCCTGGAGGTGAATGTTAGGTGGCCATTTTTCAAAAAGAATTTCGTTTGTGACAAGATTCCAAAAAACTGGTTCAGAACAGGATCCTTGCGCGCAGCCTTTCTGCTGTGACCAGGCGGCAGTGCCTTGAGATGTTTGAAGAAGGACTTCTCTATTTTCTAGGACATCCTTAAGTGTTTCTGTAGTTTTTGAATTGAATTTAAGTTTATCGAGGCTATTGCGGATGGAAGAGAATTCCAGATTATCGAAAGCTCTTTGGATGTCTAAAGAAATTACCAGAATGTGTTCGTTTTGCTGTTTGAAATTATGAATTTTTTCCGTTAATTGCTGTATTGCGTGGTCTGTGGATTTTCCGTCCCTAAAACCAAATTGGTTTGGATGGAGTAAGTCATTTACTCTGAGGTGATGATTAAGTCTCTGCAATAGGAGTTTCTCGAGGGTTTTGCCAATGGTGGGAAGAAGAGAGATGGGACGATAAGAACTAACGTCTGTTTTGTTCTTACCCTTCTTGTGAAACAGTATTATCATTCCTTTTTTGAGTGGTGTAGGGAAGCATTGCAGTTGGAGGCACTTATTGAAGAGGGTATGGAGAATATCCGGGAAGTTCTTGTTAATTTCTTTCAAAATTATATTGTCTATGGAGTCAAAACCTGGTGCCTTTTTAGGCGGGGCTTTACGAAGGATTTGTTTTATTTCGTTTTTTGAAAATGGTGGTTCTATTAGGGATGAAAAGACTATTAGCGATTTCGGGAAGTGCAGTATCTTGGGCTGGAGGGTAAAGAGCCTTGAGAATTTCTTGGGCGAATGTGTTAGCTTCCCCTACGTTGGAGTTCCCCAAGAGCTTGAAGAGTTCTGAAGGTGGTTGGGCGTTTTTGATACATGCTTTATATGGTATGGCCGGGCTAGCCTGGTTGGTAATGCATCGGATTCGCGTCCCTTAAGTTACGAGTTCGAACCCCGCCGTCCGAAGATTCCCTGTGTGTTTGGTGGCTGACGCGTTTTAAATCTGGTTGTGGTCACAAAGTCCTCCATGTCGAGAGTAATACCACTGGGGTACTGGATCAGGGGTGATCGTTCTCTGATTCAGGTCTAAATTACGATCTGTGGATGTGTGAATGAAGTCCGCCCCCTAAAAAGGGTTGTGACGTGTGTGTAGCTAAGTCATTCTCTTGGCCCTAGATGGCGCTACTATAGAAGCAAGAGGCGCTCCCCTCAAGCTTAAATCGGCTGCCTTCGAACAGTGGGCTTGCCCATGGCAAGTGCCATACGAATCAACAAAACAGTAAAATTAGATGATTTATAAAATATCTGAGAACGCATTCAATTTATATCATACGCTCAAATTACTTTCTAAGACATAACATTAATAAACTCTTTTAATTAAATGGAATTTATTTTCTTAAAAATTGTATTAATAATATTTGGTCTAGGAATTAATTCGTGTGGTTTTTAATAAGAAATTAAAGCTTTATTTCAAAAGCGAAATACATAAATACGTTATCAAAAATATTGTCTATTGCTAGCCACTACTTTTTCCCATCTTTCAGGCAATTTACGAATTCCGTGTCGAAAGAATTCCTCACTTTTCGAAGCGATCCAATCAGAGATTCATTTTTCAATATTTTCTGAAGAAGTGAACCGCTGTCCAAGCTGTCGTTATTCATGCAATCAAACAAGTAGTAGTCTGAAGGAGCAATGTCTGGTGAATACGGTGGGTGGGGTAACACTTCCCCTCCGACATTTTCCAAATAGGATTCGACCGGTTTTGCGACATGTGGTCGAGCGTTATCATGTTGAAAAATAAGTTCATTATGTCTGTTGTCCCATTCTGGTCGTTTTCTGGCCAGAGCTTGTTTCAAACGCATCAACTGAAGTCGATAACGTTCTCCATTAATAGTTTCAACAGGTTTCAGAAGCTTCAAATTTTTTTGGCTGTCCAGGTCGTTCTTGGTCTTCCAAGCCGTAATCACCACTTTTAAATCGTGCAAACCACTTCTGACACGTTCGCTCAGCTAGAGCATGGTCACCATAAACTTAGACCAAAATTCGATGACTTTCGGTAGCACTTTTCTTCATGTTAAAGTAATGAAGAAGATCCCCCTCAAAAACACTTTATCAGGCACAAAATTTGACATTTTCAGTTGAATAAAAATTGTTGTTGTTTACGCTTAAACCAAATGACATATTCTAAACTAGATGCGCAATAACAGTAGTTTTAAATGCATGTTTGAACAAATGAAACTCTGGGACAATAAGCTAGTTACGACATCTCTTGTAAAACCGCACAAATTAATTCCTAGACCAAATAATTTTAAATTTTTACCGAAAAAGTAATAATAAGGGAATATATATATTTTGAAGCATTGCAATTATGTTAAATTGATGTGAATTAGGTTCAATATTTTCAATCCTTTTTGAAATTATATTCTAAAAATGTTTCTTCTTACTTGAAAACATCAGTTACGATTCAGATCACTAAACAATTAAATTGTGCTCACGTTATCAATTCTTAAGAATTCTCAGCAAATTTATTTTACAGAATTCCTGTTCAACAATTATATTTTCCTTTTCAGCGTGTAAAATAAGTTTAACTCTGCGTTTATTTAATATATATTTATTTTCGATTATTTCGATTAAATATGATCAATATCATATACGTTAGTGCTTCAATCTATACTTATAATAAAGCTCAGTGTGTGTGTGTGTGTGTGTGTGTGTGTGTGTGTGTGTGTATGTTGGCGCTCTACAGGCCAGACCATTCAACCTATAGCTACCAAATTTGGCATGTGTATACCTTGGAGGCTGGGAATGTGCACCTGGGAGTTATTTTTTCGAATTTTTAAATAGAATTTTCTTTATTTAAATATTAAGCGAAATTTTGACGTGTTTCTGCTATAACTTCCGAAAATATTACCGCACAAAAAAGATTTTTACATGAAGTTAAAGATCAAAAATTTATCTTTTAAATGATACTAATGTTTTAATCTTAAAATTAAATTTCTATTTTTAATGAATTTTTAAATACATATTTTAACTATGTTTTTCAATAATTTTTTTCGTAAAAAATAAAAATTAAGATTAAGCAAGTTTCGCAATTCATGGGGAAAAAATCAGCTTTTTTCAAAGTGTTGCCATCACATTGATTAAAGCACCAATTAAAAATAAATTAAATCTTTTTGGAAATGAAATCTGCAAAAATATAATTTTCGGCACGTGTCTGTAGGAAATGAAACAAATATGAAATATTATTTTTTCTAAAAAATAAATTCAAGAAAAATTATTTTAGGATCTTTTACACTCTATATACAGGGTGTTTATTTTGTCCCGGACCCATTTTGATGTTTAATGACTCATAAAATAATGAAGATATAAACAAACTTATGGCATTTATTGATAGAATTACTCATATATTTTCCTTTTCAGGTTTGAATATTTTTACTTTTGTAAATATCGTCTACGCTGTTGATAATTTCAGATAATTTCATTTTCCAGTCTAAATATCTGTACTTTTTTATATATCGTCTGCTTATTAATTACATTTTTCTCTCTTTTGTTTTTGGCAACTATTGAAATGTTATGTTAACTTTTGATGAGTTTGTTCTATGTAGTACTTATAATAAAGCTCAATGTGTGTGTGTTGGCGCTCTACAGGCCAGACCATTCAACCTACAGCTACCACATTTGGCACGTGTATACCTTGGAGGCGGGCAATGTGCACCTGGGGATAATTTTTTTCGAATTTTTAATTAGAATTTCATTTCTTTGAAAATTAAGCGAAATTTTGGTGTGTTTCTGCTATAACTTCCGAATATATTACCGCACAAAAAAGATTTTTACATGAAGGTAAAGAACAAAAATTTATCTTTTAAATGATACCAATGTTTTAATCTTAAAATTAAATTTCTATTTTTATTGATTTTTTAAATAAATATTTTAAATATATTTTTCAACAATTTTTTTTCGTACAAAATAAAAATAAAATTTAAACTGCTCGAGCACGTTTCGTATTCATGGGAAAAAATTAGGTTTTTTTTAGAGTGTTGCCATCACATTGATTAAAGCTCCAACTAAAAATAAATTAAATCTTTTTGGAAATAAAATCTGCAAAAATATAATTTTCAGCACGTGTCTGTAAGAAAGGAAACATATATGAAATATTATTTTTTCTAAAAAATAAATTCAAGAAAAATTATTTTATGATCTTTTACACTCTCTATATTATTAATCCAATAAATCAGTTTTATTTTAAGGTAAGTTTTGTTTAATATGAACAGGATATCGATTCAAATCAAGGTCACACAGCTCATTTGTAAACCTTTAGTAAGTCACAGATCTGCTAAAATGGTCTAAATAGAAAAGGATAATATTTTATGTAACTTGATTTAATAAATGCTCTAATAAATAACGAATTTTTAATTGTGGAAATTACGAATAACAAAATGTTCTTGAAACACTAATATTTTAAACAAAAAGTGTTAATTTCCTATCAACTAAATAAATCACTTAAACTGACTGATTTACGAAAATTTGAATATCACTGTTCAATAAAAAAAAGGATAATTTTAGATTTTCCATTGATCGTTTCAAAGAAAATACGCCAATCAGCGTGCAGGTTTCTTAAGATTAATTGGCTTAAGATTATGAAAATGTTGAGTTTTTCTAAATTTTTAACATTCAAAACTTCATAAATAAGTTTTAGTTGATCGTGGAAAACAGAAACATTCATTCATTTATTTAAAATTTGGTGTGTTCAGAATATATCTCAGAATATGATACCTTACTGCATTAAATTTAGATTTCATAATTTTTGAAATATATTTATAGGCCGGAACAAAATATTATTATTGATTTCATTTCAATCCTTTTGAAAGCAAAACTAAAAACTGAATTTTATGCTGCATCTTAGAAGTTTTTGTTGAATTATTGTTTTAGATATTACATAAATTATGAAAATTATTTTGTAGTTCACATAAGACTTAAATACCGAGCGATTCTGTTTACAATACTCCTATTCAGTAATGATAATAATAAATAAATAACAATAAAGATGATAAATAAAATAAAACACTTGGTTTTATTTAAAAATATCTATATAAATTGCAATTTCATCATTTCCACTTTAAATTAAAGTTGAAGTTTTATCGGAAATGACAACAAATTAGCAAAATATATATATAGTAAATTGAAAGAAACGATCAAAACAACAGTATAAATTTGGTATGACTATCAAAATTTGAAGATTAAAAATTTTTTGTTTGATATTCTATTAAGAGACCAGTTACTTAAAATATTTAATTGAAAATTGTAATGAGCGGTAATACTGGCGAACTGGCTGGCCGCCAAAGGCGGCTAGTAAAATCAATATAACCCAAATTAATTGATCTATAATTTGGAAAGTTTCAGATATTTATTCTGTCAAATTATGATGTGCAATTCTGAATCGCTTTGAACATAAAAAGGAATCAAACTTAATATTATGGATGCCATTTTTGTACTTTATTAGAATTTATATTTTATTATTGCAGTTGGTAAATTAATATATTTTAATAATAATTTATGATTGTAATTGATTATAATTGTTATTGTTTCTAGAGTGGTGAATCGGCATAGAGAGAAGAATCAACTCAAAATCTGACATTCATCTTTCCGACAGACAAAGACAAGTGCACACTCGTCATTGTGATTAATCCTTTGCATTTTCGAACGTGTTTTAGAATTTGTGCTTTCGAAAGCATTTTGGGTATTTGGAGTTTCAATTAACGGAGAATCTATCGTTATTAATTAACGGTTTTCATCATTGGAATAAAGAATCAAACGAATTTAAACTAAAGAAAAATGTCCTACAAAGTGGGATTCTAATATATCCACTGAAAGAAATTATTTCTGAAAAACAATTCAATTGAACCATATATTTCATAAGCATGACATAACAAAGCTTATAACCTATCATTACAAATCAGAGCCAAACAGATAATTTTTTTTTATTAAATGAAAATAACAGAGATTCCAATCACTCGTGAAATGCATCAAATAATGCCGTTATTAAACTTAACAAATAATCAAGTATAATTAATTTTTTAAAAAGAGCAGGGCAGCAAAAATTTTCGTTAATGTTAGAGATGACATAAAGCCCATTACACATTAATTAAAAGTTTCAGAAATGAATAATTACTAAAGCTTTTTGAACCAGTATGAAGCAAGGCGACGAAGCTCTTGACTGAATTAATTACACACGACGTATAAGGAAGGAGCACGGGGAAAAATTGAAGACTAAATTTGCAAGGAGGACGGCCGGAAAAAAAATATGTACATTATGTAAACAGATGGTAGGGAAGAGATGGACGGTTTTTTTGGAAGTAGACGTTAATTTTTCTTCTTGCTTTGCTGTGATATTATCTGTGAATAGGTATAATAATGTTAATTCCTATATCTCTTTTTCTCCTTGTCAGGTACATAATGAAAACCTAGAAATCTAATTTCAATATTTTTCTAATTTTTGCTGATATTTTGATTTTATAAAAATATGAGAAAACGTGTATCTCAGAATCAAGTAATTTTTTCTTGCGCTTTTCTGAAAGTTTTCAAGGATCTTTAAAAATAAACTATATTCTTTTTAAACTATAACGATTAATATATTCTTATCAGATCAGAGTTTTGGCATATAACATGAACTATAATTGTTTTTATAGTTCAAAACTTTAGAAATATTATACGTTTCACATTCTTATCAGAATCCCTCAGAAATATTATATGTTCTAATACAAAATTTATGTCTTATGAATTGTTTCTTTAAAAAAATATTTCCAATAATTTCAAACTTTTCTAAAATAAAATTGTA
>JAPMOR010060641.1:9566-33309 GCA_026543865.1 Argiope aurantia | reverse complement strand
TATATATATATATATATATAATTCTTAGAGATATGACAAAAAATTATGCAAATCAGATAAAGTTGAGCTACATTAAAAACTCTAATATTATTTTTATCTCAGAAAATATAAAATGGAAAAGTTATATATTGGTTAACAGAAATATTGAAATCATTTTTTTAATTCTCTTTTATTATTAAATCTATTGCACATTATTTTTAAAAATCTAATAATCGAAAAACCAAATATAAATAATTAAGGGCATTTGTTTGCATCTCATTCTTGGAACAAAAATTTAACAGATTTTCTTTTCCAGAATTTCTTGAATTGCAAGAACTAGAAACATAAAATTGATTCCCCAGTTCATTTCATTGTTAATGTTTAGCTTTCAAATAACTCTGTGCAATTCTTATTAGCCAACAACGAAAATGGCTTTGATAAAATTGAGACAATTAACATGGAACATTTTTGAAAATTCTAAAACTATCATTTTGGCAGTGGTATCTCAGTCTATCCAGTTGGAATTGATTAAGACTTGTTCTATGACCGATCCTTAAATATCACGAAACGTAATACTTTTTCATATCTCGTTATCAAGGTATCTCAAACATTTTTCAAAAGCGATTTCCACTTTCTAGTTTTTCACAAATATTATTTTATTTATTTCCCAACCAAATTCATTTTTAGCAAAAGAAATATTTCTTAATCATATATTTGATATATATTTAACAGACATTTGTTCGCAGTTTATAAAAAAAAGATGAAAAACAAATGAAATGCAGCGAAAAATCTTAATGCTTTAATTTTACTGCGTCGTATGTTTACAGATTGATCCTGGCTATAAATATATCTGTATATGATCCTGGCTATAAATATACTTTTAGAATTTAGAAATGGGTACTTTAGCTTTTTGAAAGGGGATGAGTAGGTTATAAAGAAGAATTGACATGAAGTAATATTGTATGAATTGTATAAAAATATTGTTATGAGGAATTATATAAGAAAACGTTGAGATGAATCATATAAAAGACATTGTTAGGATTTACTGTCTAAAAACATTTTTGGAATAAATTATATAAGAAAATTATGTAAAATGTATTGTTGGGATGAATTATATAAATAACACTGTTAGGATGAATTATATGAGAGAATTGTTGTGATAAATTACAGAAAATGCATTTTTGGAATGAATTATATCAGATAATTGTAGCATTGAACTGTATAAATGTATTTCAAATGTTTGTTTGTGGCATTTATTTTCTTCATTTTTTTTATTTACAACAAATTGCATTCTGTGAAAGAAACATTTAACAATATTCTAGTTTATTAAAAATTAGACCATCAGGTTCGCCGTAAATATTGATAAAATTTAATTTAATTTAAATCGTTTAGATATAATTTCATATCCATAATACCGCGTAATTACCGGACATATGCTACTTTTATCATTATATATACACTCATCTTATTGTGTGCATGAAACTAATTAGTGACCATTCCATGATATAACGGCATTATTAAAAACGAAAATATTCAAAATTCAGAGATATTATAACTTCATTATTTATACATCTGATACATTCACATATATTAATAAAAACTTTGTTCCTAAGCTTTAAACATTGAAAAAAATTACGCAATTAGATAGTTGATGAAGCAAAGGAAATGACTTCTACTTCAGGGCAAAATCGTATTATATATTTTTGGAAATCAAACAAAAATAATTTTTTAAAAAAGATTAACAATATTCAGGAAATATTCGCACAAATGTTAAATACAAAAAACTTTGAACGTATTTAAAAAAAAAATTGAAATTGCAAGAAATTTACTTTTTTTAATAATATTTTTGGAAGTTATCGTAAGAAAACACAAAAATTAAACTTAATTTTTAATTAATTAAAGTTCCAAATATTTTTCTAAGTCACTCTGAGGTGCACATTTCTTTAAATCTTTAAATCGTTTCTTTAAATCACATTTCTTTAAATGCCAAATTTGGTTACTATAAGTGCATGTCTTGCTTCGTCCCCAGATATATATGTACCAAATTTGATTACTGTTGGTCAAATGGTCACTCTTTGTTGATTTGTAGGTAGAACAATAATATATACAAACACACATTCATCTACATACTTAATAGAATGAACTACATACATTATTTGTAAGGAGGCATAGAGAACTACATGCTGCAATGTCTTGATCTAGACTGATCAAATAACGAAGTATAATTTTCAGACAATTCTTTATTTTATAGGCCTATATATACAAAAGAACAACTTGTTCTAATCTTGGTTAAATAAATAGTTATTTACACCTGTAGTAGGAGACATAACAGTCGAAGTCGAAGGGTTTCTTGAAACTCAGTTCTCCATCAATATGGAGAAACAACACCACAGGGAAGTCAACAAGACAACTTCAGGGGTAGTTCTCCTTACTCCGAACTCGTGGGCGTAATCCAACAGTCTGCCTGCAATTCGTTTCTTCTCTTCTCCTAAAATAAATCTCCTCATTTTTTTTCGGCGACAATCTCCGCCTCTTAATTTACATTGGTCATTTGAGCTGTCTTTCGACAAATCGGGGTTCAGCAATATGCTCTTTCAGCGGTGCCAGTTGGTCGTGGGAAGGTCCTTTGTGTGATGCACCTTTCATAACTGACTATTCTGGAACGCGGAGTTATCGTAGTCCTTTCACAATGAGAAACATTTAGCCTCCAGATGTTTGGACACCCCTTTCTCTTCTAAGGTACTCTCAATATCTCTCGGACGAGGAATTCCCACATGCGGTCTTTCACTGTAGTCGCTAATGAACAGGTGCGAGACCACCCAGGTAAAAAGATATACCATATGACTATCTCGAGGAGCTTAATAAGTAACAGCGACCACACAGCTGGCTGTAAATGTCTTATCAGTACTGGGAAACGAGGAATGTTGCAATACATTAATAATTCTAGTTTTTTGCTACATTTAATTTAAATTAAAAAAAATACTTTGGTTTTCAATTATTTTAAAATTTCATCATAGTATTTCAAAAATAAATATTTCAAATATATAAAAGATTTTTAAGGCATGCTTGTAATCATGTTTTTGAAGATTTTTACAAAAAATTATTTCTACTGAAACACACATAATTTTAAATTTATTATTTTCACATCTGTCATTTAAAAGATATAAACTCAATTGTTTTTAAAGACATTTAGTAATCAATTTTTAGTACGTACCGGCAAACATTATTTAAACTCGTTTCTATAGAGCAAGTAATAATTTTTTTTTCTTCAAATATTCTTTAATAGATCAGTTGACAATTCTAATTGGTACATTATTTTTTGTCAATTTAAAATTCAATTATATAAGTTTATGTTTAAGAAAGAAAAAGAAATGTGTTTCCTTTTCCGAATGTTATACTAGCTACCCCAGGTAACCAGCTGGTTCGGTGGGAGTGATAGTTATATTTGGTTTCAGATAAATCGTTTTTTTTTCAGATAAACTCCATGCTCAGGATTCCTCAAAACTGCCTGGGCATTAAAGACGTATTATTTTAATAGTTTTACTTAAGCTCTATTTAACGTGTACATGAACCTTTCTAACGGCGATAGATAACCGATAATACCATCTCGCATTTAAAAACGGAAACAATCTGTTTAACTATCTGTGACATTTCGCAATATTATGACTTTGATTTTTTTTTATTTGTATCGGAAACAACTCAATTATTAAACTGACTTTTTCTTTAGCTTTTAACATTATAAGAAAATAATAATCAACAATATTAGAATAATAGACAATTAATGAATGAAACAATTGAAGCAATGAAAATATAAATTGAGGGGATATAATGTAATGTATTGTTTGAAATGTGGCAACAAAAAAAAAATCTTTAAAAAATTGCGAAAATTTAGCAAAAATTTACAGGACTATTAAATTGAAATCATTAAAAAGTCAAGTTTCTAAATTTTGAAATAATGTAAAATTTGTTTTTCAATAATACCATTTTTGAAAGTTATGGCGGAAAAATTCCAAATTTAATTTAACTTTTAACCAATTAAAATTCTGATTAAAATTTTAAAACCTCACTGTTCACGATACAGGTTCTTATCCTCCAAAGAACATATGTGTCAAATTTGGTAGCTGTAGATCAAGCGGTCTGATCTGTAATGTGTCAGCACAAATACACATACACACACCCACAAATACACACACCCACAAATACACACACCCACAAATACACACACCCAACTTTATTATTAGTACAGATGGAAAAACATTTTAAATTCTACATTAACTTTCAATAAAGTTATTTCCAAATGCATTTTTCCCATTTTGATAATCATGAACAAATTAAATTCTACGTAATAGTTAAACAGAATGAAAAATAATCTCTGAATTGAAATCTCATTTTAGTAGGCAAAAAAAAGTGTTACTGAATGAGAGAAAAGAAGAAAGTAGTTAAAATTTGCGCATTGTGCATCTTTAGGATTTAATTAATAAAACTCCTTAACTGATATTCATTATTAGTTAAATCACTTTTTTTAATTACCAGAGTTTGCATAGATTTCCAAACAATTAAAATCCATCGTTAATTTTTTTATTTCCTACTCTTTGCATATCAACTTTCATTATTTGTCGAAAATTTCAATTATGTTTTAATTAAAATGTACATTGTTTGTGAATTTTTATAGATAATTCTAAGATAATATTACATTATTTTAATTAAGAATCTTAAAAGAAAGAAATCATAATGAGTTGCATTTTAATCCATCTATAATTTTTAATTATTTATTAGAATATTTCTTTTAATGTTAATGGTTAACATAATAGTCAGTTTTAATTATATCATCATCAATTATTCAAGTTATGAATGGACTACTAGGGGTGGTAAAGCAATTATCAACAGTGATTTATAGGAGATGTTTGATTCAGATATAGAATTTTTCTCTCTTGATACCGAAACAGTGTTGTCAGACAAAACAGAATATTTCACAAAGATAATATCACGATATTTAATTTTATACTATTATTTAAAAGAAGTTTAAAATATATGATAAGAATTTATTCGTAGAGGAATTGTCTGCGTTTTAAAAATATTGAAGGTGATTAGTTTATTTCGCAAATTATATCTGAAATAACTTGCATAATGCAATACAAATCAGATATTTTTTGTGATTCTATAAATATTGAAAAATGCTCAACTGCAGAAATTTTACAATAAACAGGAATGTAAAATAAATAAAGAAATACGAATTATGATTAAAAAAATATCTTGCGAGTGTATCAAAATCTAAAGCATGGAGTATAGGTCTATCTTACATTCCGATGCATTCTGTTTTCAAAGTAATTTCTATTTTCGAACCAAGATTTCAGTATAATGATCATAAATTGTTTCTCGTCTTTCATTAATTATTTCAACTGATTCTCCATTTTACACTGTTTTAATATTGTAAAACAATATTGTACAATATTGCTCTTTTTATAAATATTACGATATTATAATGCTCTTCTAAATGCTATTATAATGCTCTTCTAAATGCTATTATAATGTGCTGCCAGCGATCTGAACTCTCTGAACTTATGATTAATTTCTAAATTTTTTATAATTAAGCTAACTTTCTAAATAAATTCTATAAAATGACATTCTAATCCTTTTACCTTCCTTTTCTTAATTTACATACATTTGTTTTTCCTTTTTAGAAATCGATTTCTTTTACATTTAACTGAAACCTAATTTACATTTACAGTAAACTGAAACTAAAATATTTCATATCCATCATTTTCAGTTTATGTTTAAAATCTCATGATAATTCGAAAGAAATATTTAATATGGTAACGAAAGTTTATAGATTTAGTATTACTAATTAAAAAAATATTTTTACTAGTCTAAATTATTCAAACTAATATTTCGGGGGGAAATCCTAATGTTTTCAATCAAACTGAACTAAAATATTTTAGATCTAATTAAACTTAAAGTGGAACTAAAATTTCTTAGTTTATATTCATCATCTATGAATGATAATTCTCAAATAAAAACTACTTAATATAGTAAAGAAGAAATATATAGTTAGCATTCTTATTTAAAAAATTACTTTTACTAGTCCCAATCAAGCAGACTATTATTTCGGGGAGAAATCTAACCTCGGCTAAATATCAAAGTTTGGTAAACACCTTCTAAGATCTTAATGGCACTGTTTTGAAAAGAAATCGATTAACTTTGATGACAAATGAAAAATTGAAACCAATTTATTCTTAAATGAAACCCGAATGGTGTACAGTTTGCAATCTTCATTGACAGATTTCTTATTCTAAATTACCATGTAATTTCTTGTGTTATTAACTGATGAGTTGAGCTATGCGCTTACACTGATGATGTTAGTTCACATTTCAACTCATGGATAAGTAAGTCATCAAGAAAGTGTTATGAAGTGTTAAGTACGGTCGGAACTGACAGACGTTTTGAGACAACCTCTGTATTATGTCCCTACAGTTCTTCGCAGGAAGAATAAACAGAGAAGAATAATGAATAAACCTTAACAAAGAGTAAACTTTCGAGGGAAAAGAAGCATTATGAAATGTTAATGATACTGTGTTACTAATTAACTGACATCGACAAACACATCTGGTTTTCATCACTACTCTAAATGGAAGAAATGTTTTGCCTTTGCCATCAGCGCCATCTCGCGATCGAAAAATCATAGCAACTTGAAAAAACAAAAATATTTATTATATATTTATTTTTCAAAAACAACACATTACTACTTGCTTTCCAAAATATTTAGATTATTTTAAAATAAAGTCTATATTTTCTTATTCTCATTTAAGATACAAAACTAAAGAAATACTAAGCAGAAATAAATTAAATCGAAATTAAATAAAGTATTAAATAAAACTAATATTGAAGTTTAAGGAAAAAACTTAGAGACATTTAAATAAACAAAACCCTTTTAAGCAAAAGGCTACTTTTAAAACATGCAAGTGGTGATCTCTCCATAAAAGCTTATAAAAATAATTTCATGAAAGTAAACGAAATATTTGAATATTTTCATTGTTACATCCAATAAGTATTTTCGGAATCAAGAATTATATTACAATAAAAGAAACCTAATTACAATAAAAGAAGTAATTAAAGGAGTACATAAAAAAGACACCACCTGAGTTAAAGAATATAAAGTGTAGAATAATAATAAAATACGAGTAATTTCTATTGCATTATTCATTGGAACTACTTATACATGACTTTCCCTAAAGACGAGAAAAAAGAAAAAGAAACGTGTATGAATGTAGGCCAGGTACCAGTTACTTAGCAATCGAATAAGTCAGATTTATTGCTTCACTGGTTTTAGGAAATTGGAACTAGAATTCTACGACAGAAGAGTAATATATTACAACTGCAACTTCAAAAAATGTCATCTTGAAGCAGAATATTCCTTGCTGACTCCATTTGTAGCTTAATAACGTTAACACTACTTGTTATTTTTTTTCTTGTCTTTTCTTCCAAGATGCGAAGTTTCTCTGTTAAGAAAATGGGTTTCCCTGAATATTGAGTTAGTTTCGAATTATTCTGTGAGAATAGCATTTTAAATTTTAACATAATTAATCCTATAATAAATTTAATATTTTATTAATAAAAAATTTAATTAACCGTATTTTAAATTTAAATACGATAGTATAATATTTTTTACGGAAAAATCATACCAATAATTTTGATGCAATTTTTTTTGTCATTTTACAATCTTATATCTACAGTTCGAAAGATGTTCAGATGTTTGTCGTTTAACAACAAGAAAAGACTTTTCATTCCTAAAGGAATATTAAAATTATTGTGTTTTGTATTACTTATATAGCCATGGATAAACAATTAACGAGTTTCATTCGAAATAAATCTTAAATAAAAAAATATTAAATGACGAATCTTAAGAATACATAAAAAAATTATTGAAATGTAATGGAAAAAGAGAATGGTTTGAGAAATCAAACTTTGGGCACTTCTATTGCAAAACCTTTCTTTTAAAAAAAATGGAATTTCCATTTTTAATTAATATTGAATGTGACTGATTATTTTCTATTAATTTAAAATTAAATTATGATAAATTAATATGTTTTAAATGATTTAAATTTCTTTAACTAAGTTTAGCAACTTTCTTCAGAGTTTTTGCGAATTAGCTTTATCACTCGGTGAAAATTGCTATAATTGCCAATTTTAAGTTTTTTAAACATAAACACCCAATACGGAAGATAGTATCACTGACGTAATCGAAAAAATTGATAACTATGATATTACAAGATGATTGATATTTTTGATATTTTGATATATACAAGATGATTGATATTTTTGATATTTTGATATATACAACATGATTGATATTTTTGATATTTTGATATATACAAGATGATTGATATTTTTAACAATGTAAAAGTATTCAAAAAAATAAATAATTTTACATCACAATTCGATCACATTCAAAGCATCTTGTTGAAAAACTTCGTGAAAATTAAAGTCAATCAGGTAGTTTAAAATCTGAAGAGCGAAATCTGTTCCTAGAAATTTGTTGAAAATTGAGCTTTAGAAATTGGTCACCATTAACCACTGTTTTTGCATGTTGTGAGGATTTGAGAATCACAGAAAGCAAAAGAAATAAACTAAATTTATTCGGATGCAATGCAATATAAAAATATTAGAAATTTCATAGATGTTAATATACTTCTTGGAAAATATATACTTACGATTTTAATTTTACATAAAATTTAAAAAATTTCTTTTTATCTATACTTATATAAAGTTCAATGTGTGTGTGTGTATTGGCGCTCTACAGACCAGACCGTTTGACCTATAGCTATCAAATTTGGTACATGTATATCTTAGAGGTCGGGAATGTGCCCCTGGGGTCCCTTTTTTGAATTTTTAATTATAATTTTAATTATTAATTAAAAACTAACTTTCCCGCAAAAATAAATCTTTATTCTCCCCACCGTCAAATGAGTAAGGCTTCAGTTTTTTTCCCACACACTAATGAGGCTAAGGTTAACATTTTTCGGCCGATTATTTCATACGATTCTGTTTACTTTCTTAATATTTGATGCATTTAAAATTAAATATTATTAATTAATCGTTCTTTCAAATTCATTCAAAAGTACTTTTGAATTAAAATAAAACAGAATAAAGGAAATTGCATAGCGTTACCCCAACTAGCGTAGAAAATTCGCGCATTTGCGTTACCATAATTGGCGTTGAAAATTCACGCATGCGCATTGTGTTCTGATTGTTGAGAACTATTTTCATCGGATTCTGACTCGATTTAAATTATTTTTAGGTTAGTTGTGTGCTTTTGTAATTAAATTGCATTTATGTTAGTTAGATATTTTTTTGTATACGCTTATAGTTTTAAATACATTGATTTTAAGTAGCTTTTTTAACCTGTTTTCGAACGATTATTTTAAACGCTTCTGTTTATTTTCTTAGTGTTTGATGCATTTAAAACTAAACATTGTACGATCGATCTGTTCATGATGAATCTGAGAAAATTTTGTTTAAATGTTCTTGAGATATTATATATATTAAGAAAGATATTCTTTAGCGTCCATAAGGTTTAAATACTCAGCGACTCTATTTTCAGTACTCATATTAAAAAAATATGCCTCGTTTCAATAAAAAAAATTAAAAAAATGTTTTGATATCAATTGCACTTTAATCATTTCCACTTTAACTTAAAGTATAAATTCTACGGGAATTAACAGAGAATTAGAGAGATACATATTACGTTGCGGCTGAAGGCATTTATAATATTATGAGTGAATTATATGACTACCGAAATTTGAAGCTATTAAAATAGGAGTTTCATCTAATATTTAATTAATAAAATTTTAACGAGAATCAAGATTGTCGAGCATCTCTAACGAACAAAGAACGCGCCAATGGCATTTAATTCAGGACACTAAACGAAGGCGAGGGAATTTAGAAGTGGCATCCAGGGACTTTCCTCTTTTATTTTGTTGAATATGCATCTATATATGATGCTAATATGGGCATATATTTAATTTCTCAGTATGCTGTTATTTTTTCTATGTTTTTTTCTAATATATCAAAAAATCATTTGTGATTAATTTTAAAATAGAATTTGGGAAATTAAAATGTTTTTAATAAGGATTATTTTATCAAATATTCTGAAGATTCTACTTGTACATTTTAAATATAAAATTGAAACGCCCAAATTTCTCTTTTAAAGATAAGAATGCTCCCTTCAAATACAGCAAAGGCAACCCTGGTTATTAAAGGGTTGTTATGATCCACATACATATGTACTATTCAGAAGCAGTTTGGGTAATCTAATAAGGGCAAAATAATTAATTCTATGTGAAAGAATTGAACATTCTTTATCACCTGTTAATACTTATAATAGCATGAATATATTTATAAACACATTTGGAAAATATATCCGTTTTCAAAAGCAAACCTTCTGAGTTATTATGGATTTTACCAAATATTTCCAGAACCGCACCTAATTTCTTAAGTCTGCATATTAAGTATGATTTTCAAATTATGTCATAGCATTTGTCTTGGAAGCTTAATAATTGTGTGACTCTATAGATAATTTATATCAAAAAAATGTATTATATTTATATATCACTTTAAATACTAATTACAATTTATATATATATATATTTTTTCAAACAAACTTCCAAGTGAATGTTTTCAGCTGAATGAGAGTAAGTACCATTAAAAAAATTGATTGGATCCTTAATGTTTGAATAAAACAACTAATTATTATCTAGACATGATGATATAAATTAATTTTCTAAAATGCATGCTGCAGTTATTTTCATATATATATTTTAAATCTTAATAGTTTACGGAATAAATAAGCAACTCGATTTTTTTTTTAAAATTATTTATTATCTCGGATTCATTTCTGTGATAGAAGATTGGTAACTCAAAACATTTCTGTTAAAGTGATATATTATAATTTAAAAAATATTGCCAATTGTAATTAAGCATTATTATCCGAAAGAATTTTATTAACGGAAGGTGAATGTCCTTTAAAGTTAGTTGAATTTTATGTTTTTTATGAAATATTTAAAAAAACACACAATTTTTTTCTGAAAAATAAGCAAAATCCGAATATTAAAATATGTGTTATATTTTTCGTCATATGCAGTCAGGTAAATAAGGCATCATATCTCCTTTAATTATACTTCTAAAATGAGCATAGAAATACATTTTCATTTCTAGATACCAGTTAAAGAGTCTACAAATACTTGCTAAAAGTAACAACTTTTAGAAAATGATCCATAAATAAACTATATTTTGAAGAGTTAGTAAGAATCATCCATCTATAAATTCATTTGGTTAAAATTCAAATCATAATAGTATGGTTTTTAAATCTGCATTCAATGTTGAATGATTCGAAATGTATAAAACATAATCGTTATAGTTTAAGTTCTCCCATTAATAACTAACGCATTTATAATTCTCATAATAGAAATGAACCAACCATCACAAGGCGAATTAGAGGCGAATTGGACTGCGTGGATACATACCCAACAACGCAAAAAATATATATATATATTCTGAAGAAAACGAAATATTAATCGGAGATTGCATGCTATAGCGTTTACATGGTTTAGACAACCTGTTACTTCTAATAACAATCAAGCAGCCGTATTTATTTGCTTTGAAAGAAAATAATAGGTATGCCAATTGCAGGTCGCAAATAATGCCAGTGTTAAATGTACTGAAAGATTTTTGTCAACCATATGTTCTTAATTAAGAAAAATTCGGCGCAACAAAATTTCCTGTTGACGTCACATGCGACGTCAGACTCATTACTCTTTAATCTAAGTTTCGGGAAATGAATAATCACTGAGTACTTAGCATGAGGTAGAGGGTGAGGACATTGACTGATTTAATTATGAAAAATGAATGGATGGGAGGGATAAAATTATGAATTATATTTGAAGACCACTGGTCTCGGAGGTAAAAAGAAAAATATGTATAAAAACTTACCGCTATCTAAACAGCTGGAAGCGAAAGCTGTTTTTTTTTTCCCTTTGGTGTCCATTAATTTTTTTCTTTCTCAGAATATCCTGGAAAGGCATGCAACCCGAAATCTCAATCAATTTTTTCAGGCCACTAGTTTGTGACATGAAAAAAACTTGGACAAGCAAATATCAGTATTTTCTATTATTTACTTAATAAAACTCAAAGTGTTACCAAAAATATTTTGACAAATATTAATGAAAAAAAAAGTTTGACTAGAAATGTTTCTTTCTTGCAATTTTCGTTTACATTATTGAGAGTAATAATTAGAATAATTACAAGGTAAATAATTAGAATCAATTATTATTTTCAATGTAATTATTAATTTATAAATATTATCTCTTAATTCTCATTTGGTAACAACACTTTCCTATAAAAAGTTGTTGAATGAAATAGCAACTTTTAACTTTTGATTTTTTTTATTTATTTTCTGCTTTCAACCTTTGAAATTCGTGAATCAAATGAACTAATTTTAAAGCGTTATCACATAAAATTTCGGAACAATTATTATTTGAAATCATAACAAATTCTACATGTTTTTTTTTAACAGAAACTAAGCACAAACACTAAAGTGATGACATAAAACACATAAAATCTTTAATGAAAAGAAAATTTTATTTTAAAATTTTCAGATTGTGAATTAAAAGATTAAATACAGATACGCTGATATAAAAGTTTCTTGATTATTTAATTCCTTTTAGTTATTAAGCTTTGTAAGCAGTTCGTTTTGATTAAAATAATATTGAGTTTTTTTTTCTTCATAAGTACTATTTTTCGAAAATAGTGAAACATACTCTACTGTTGAAGTATTTACATATACTTTTTCTTTAAATTATTATTATTATTTTGGTCTACTCGCCTATATCTTTAACTTCATCCAAAAAGGGAGAAAAAAATTAATACTTTTTCTTTAGCGTTATTTTTATTTTTTTTTAAATATTTTTTTCACTATTACTCACATTTAAGTTTTAGTTGTAAGTCATATTTATAATAATACTTACTCATTTAAAATATTTTCTATATATTTTTGAATCAATGCTTTTAAGTTTATTATTCACTGAAAACAGAAAGTGAATTATAACGAAATATATTATATCGCAAGAATCAGTCTTTATTTTAAATTCACAATTAATATTCAAAAATATAATAAAAATAAAACAAATATACATTATCAAATTTATTATATTATTATTTTAACTCATTCTTTGTATAAATTTTGATTTAAGCGACATTTTCCTCCAAATTTCCCGAATTACCCCCCCCCCCCCCAAAAAAAAAATTGTAAGAAGAACACATTCCATTGTACTACTTAGATGCTCGTCAAAGCTCATTGTTGATCTGACAGTATAATTTACCCATTAACCCTGATGATACATGGCGGTGCCAGGAGTGTGACAATCGTCTCTCAACGAAAAATTATCGCGATAATCCATGAAGTGCGTCATTTAGCGTCAGCAGCATCTCAACTAATCTATCCGGAGATGATAAAAGATTGTCCTTTCTCTGATTTTTGATGAATCACGATAAGAAATACTTTTTCATCTGTCGAAATCAAAAGCGGCCTTTCATCATTCTAATTTTACCCCGAAATCCCTATTAATAACTTAAGTTTTTATATTTATTTTCCAAATAAAATAATTTTTGCGATTTGTCAAAAAAACTTCCAAGGTCATTTTATTTGAATGATTTTGAAAGAACCGTTGGTTTGAAAGTTAGGACAAAAGTTATTAAACTACTATCAATATTCAGATTCACAATTATAAAATGATCTTGCAGTTTTATAATCAATATAAAATATCAATAAGCATTATTATGTGCAAATTATTTATAACTGTAATTATTTTACTACCTACATTTATTTTATAATGCACACAAAAACTGATGAATGCACCCAAATGTAGTGCAAAAAAGTACATTGATACTTTTAGAAACACAATAATTGTTTTTTAATTGCTTATATCTTCAGAGTATTATAGAGAGAAAGTAGTGCAACAAATTACATTGATATTTTTCGAAACACAAAAATGTTTTCTAATTGTTTAAACCTGCAGAGTATTACAGAACGAAAGTACAGTGGTACACAATTGTGCTAATTGTTTATGACTACGAAGAGCCGAGAAACAATTTTGGTAGTCTTGAAAAGATTTTCAATGTGATTAGAGCAGCGACTTGCCATTCTGAATGTACATCTTTTTCCTCAGAATTTGAGTTACAATTTATTATTTTATGTTTACTTTTGTTCTTTTTCTTACTGTTATTTTGTCAGTACTGTTTTAGTTTTTATATCACATCTAAATTTATTCTGTAGCCATACTCTGTTTTGTTCTTTGGTCTTTACATTTTTTTTCTTTCTTTCTGCAAATTCGTAAAGCAGCAATGTTTATTTATTTGACTTCAATTACAGACTTTTTTAATGCTTTCTCAAGAAGACACGATTCACATTTTCTCCCATGTTTGTTTAGCCCCACTGATTGAATTCTGGATTCACTTCACTAATTCCTGAATCAAAGGTATGATGTGGTGTTAAAGTTTAAAATCATATGTGCTTTTAATTCTTTTATTTCATCAAATTACGTTAAATGTAAAAAAAGCTTACATTTCTCAAAGTGTGAGAGCAAATATTGTTTCCATATTACTTGTTATATTTTAATTAAATTAAAATGTCCTTAAATATTTTATCAAAGGTCAATCCAGACCATAATTTGGACTGATTAAATGTTATTTTTTGCAAAGTAAACTAGGATAATTTTCATTACGATAATCATCGAAATTTGTTCTTTTATCAAATAGACATTTTTTATCCCATTAAATATTATATCTGAAGCATAATTTAGTATATGAAGAAAGAATAAAAGTATTTCCAATATCCTTAGTCTCATAGCAGGCTCAGATGTTTTCGCAGTACGATAATTATCGAAATTTGATTTTAAACAATGAACATTTTTTATCCCATTAATATTATCCCATTATTATATCTGAAGCAGAATTTAGTATATGAATAATAGCAAATCTAAACTCCCACGGTTCAGAGCAATTTTAAATCTGATGAAAGAATTCCATTAACGAAATAAACGTTTTGGCACAGAAATAAAAAGGGAAGAATCATCTTTACATAAAAAAATAGTCAGAGAATTACAAAACAATTTAAAATTCATAGCATATAAACTCCATAAAACAATATAAACTCCATCGTTTGGAGTAAAAGAAAGATGAAATATTATTATATTCTTTGAGAAATATTTGTATTTCATTGTAATTAAGTTACAAAAACTATATTTTCC
Organism: Argiope aurantia; assembly: GCA_026543865.1. Taxonomy (NCBI): domain Eukaryota; kingdom Metazoa; phylum Arthropoda; class Arachnida; order Araneae; family Araneidae; genus Argiope; species Argiope aurantia. Next base: position 18,031 of record JAPMOR010060641.1, on the reverse strand, counting down.
AATATTTTAATTTGCATTTACAACTAAAAAGAGTGGCTATGAAATGAACTTGCTCATAATGAATTTGAAACATTAAAGCATTCAAATAGTTGTTTTGAAATGTCACTGCATAAAGCTATAGCAAGCTTATTTATCAAAGTCACTAAAATGCCATTTGTTAAAATGTCAGCGTTATTATCAAACTAATTTATACAAAGTCGTGCATATTTGAATTCTCACATATCACACAAGCCTATTGTTTTCGAATAAATGCTTCTGTATTCCATCTCGTTAAAATGCTTTCAGTACTATGTAATTAATGAGCTAACTTTCTTTTGTTCTATAAAAAAAGCTTGCATATCTACTGCATAATGAATTAATTTTGTTTTATCTTGAGTCTAAATTACCTTAAGAGTGTATCTAAACGGTGATTCTATTAAAGAAGCAAATATTCTAGAAAGAATTAATTCCTTTGTGTGAAAATTAAGAAAAAAAAGTCTGGAGTAAGTTTTAAATTCTTAATTAGTTGGGCGTAACCGAAAATTGAATGGAATAATAATGTTGTCATTTAGCTACTTGCTTAAGTATTTCATTTAGGATAAGAAAATGATATAAAATTACTTTATTCGAGCAGATTGCCTTTAGTTATTCTGTAAAAATTGGTGATTAAGTAATGTGTCTTCGATGTTGCATTTACATACTAAAACTAAAAAAAGGCTGATTGTAAAAGGAAAAGAAAAAAGCGATTAGTAATCTTAAAATGCTTAAAGGACTAATTATTAAAAAATATCACTTACATTATTGTTTTAACCAGAAGGCACGTATGCTGCAACAAAATCCATTTCTATACCCACAAATATGAAATATAAAAATCTAAATGAATCATTAAAGTTATTCAATATAAACTCGCAATAATCAAAAAAAATGTGAGTATTTTTAAATCATTTAAGATGCAATAAGGAATATACATATGAATAATTGATATGATATGTAATATGTGATATGATATTACCGAATATATATTAGTGATATTCAAATTGCATAGTAAAATGTTATAATTTTACACTGACTTCTTTATTTCTCTGCAAAAGAAGAATTTATGATTAAGAATTATCTTTTGTACAGTATACACTTATCACACTGCAGAGAGAAGATCTAGCATAAGTAAACTGGTTCTCATTTCCCTTGTGAATGCAGGAATGGTGAGCTGACTCCCTGCCTATGTCAGGTTATGCCCCTCTTTTGTTGAGGTGAGGGTATGGGCTGAACCAATGGGATCGTTTGAGTAGTAATAGCAATTGCGATCCAAGAATGACCAATTTGCGATCACCTGCTATCGCGTTGACTTGATATCTAGCTTAACCGGATGTATTAGTATTGTTACGAATTTTCTGCAGGGGGTTCGTTTGGATAGTGGAAGTTATATGGTGTGGAGAACGCTCAATCAGCAGGCAGAAGTAGAATAAAAACAACGATGTTTATTTACACGAAGACACACAGGACAGCACAAAAACGACAACTATATACAGCATAGAGACGACTATCTTCAGCCGAGACGCATAGCATACAACAGCAGCATACAACCAGATTCTACTCTAGACAGTAGCGCACAGCTCAGTTCAGCACGAGCTTGACTCCGTCGCTGATCACCGTCGTTTCCGCCTACTCCGCTCTGTCGCTTATGACTCCTCCGCTCCGTCTTCGGACTTGACTTCTCTGGCAGCTGCGAACCCTTTTATAGGTCTCAGGAAGCGGGGCTAGAAGCCTGTCAACCAATCAGGAACGTTCGAGGTGTATCTCGGGTCCTACTGGACGGATCGGGAAAATTCTCAAAGTTTCGGGTATAATCTATTTTGGCGTCAAAGTCCCCAAATTCGTCGCCAAATGGTCGCCAAGTTTGTTGCCAAGCTCTGGTACTCCCTACGCGTCACCTGGACTCTGTCCCATTCAGATGACTGTAAAACTTTCTTTCTTTCTGCTATAACAACATATCCTGTCTAATCGTAGCTCAGTAGTTAATTTCTAAATCATTAGAAATAGGGATAAATCTAATATTCTTCTTCTGCACTATTTGATAAAAATCGCATTGGATGTTTATCAAATTATCACTATCCTTCAATTCTTTTGTTCAAATTCATCACAAAGATTCTTCCGATTGCAACATTTGGCTTTCTAAGCAATTATTGGTTAAAACCAATGAATTAGTTAAAACTGGAATTGAAAACAATCAAACTAATATTTAAAAGAAATTCAGATTCAAGAATGTATGAATTTCCGTATCATCATTTTAAATCTGAAGTTTATTAATTAAAAATAAACTTCAGGAAAAAAATTCTTGGAGAAAAATGATGTCAGTTTTCGTTTAGCTAAAGAATATTTATTGATGCTAATTTTTCTAAACAAAAATGTTACAAGATAATAAATATGCGTTAATTCATAAAGAAGTGCGATTACACATGACCGACGAAAACCGTTACTCAGTATAATCATCGCATTCTTGAAAGAGACCTAAGGACTTGAATCCCAAAAACATTCTAAGAAAGATAAGCAATTCATTTATTATTCTCGGATAGTTAATTATGTCATTTTTAATTAACTTAGTTCTTCACAACAAAAGTCCCAAATGAAGCCGAACAAATTTCATCATAAAGACCATTTTTCTGTCGTAGCTCAGAAAACTGTCACCGTCAGTATTAAGCAGTTAATGCTTTATTAGGCAATCGTTACATCTCTTTTCAGAGTTAATAAATTCGCTTAATATAAATCATTAACTGTAGAATTATACAAACTATTCTGTCTTTGGGGAAGAGAATAACATTTCGAATAATTATTCGACTTAATTGTTGTCTTCCAGAGCAATTAATGGAATTGCTCTGAAATAATGTATAAATATAAATATGCTAAAATAATTTATAAAGTGGTATTTAGGATATGTTTCAAAAAGATAATCCTGGTTATATTCAAAATTTCAACAGAAATATTTGCATCTTAAATATAAATTTGGAAATAAAACAAATTTTTTCATAAAAAAATGTTAAATTAGTTTTACTGCAATCCATCTTATTTTTATATCATGAATGGTTTAAAATAACAAATTGAAAAATTACATGAAGATTATATTTTGTGTTGAAACTCTTTTTATAAAATCTGTAAAGATATATAAAAAAAGATGTTATTGCAATAAGGAAAATGTTATCTAAGCCGGGGATTTGTTTCTTTTTTTTCTTATAAGTCAAGAAAAAAATGAAAAACAATTGCATTTAATGTAGAATATATGTATATATCTAGTAGGTGTAACATCACTATAGACCAAACCATTTGACCTTGAATTACCAAACTTGTTAGATATATACTTTGGAAATATGCATCCACGATTGGCCTTTTGTGATTTCAATTGAAATTTTGGTTGATTGAAGATTAAATAAATTTTAGGCATTGTTTTCGCTATAAGTTCCAGAATTTTGTAATAGAAAATTTATTTTTATGTCAATCGAAATTTCAAAAATTTGTTTTTCCAATGATACCATTTTTTGCTATAAAATATTCTGTATAGATTTATTTGATTTTTGAAACTGCTGATAAATATATTTTGAAACAATATTTTGTTTAGTGTAAAGGAAACCAAATCTATTTCATTATTACTATTAATATTTCATCCTGATATTTTTCTTCCATTATTGATGATCAAGATATGAATATCTAGTTTATTTTTCTATATATTAGAGAGTTTCTTAAACCCTTCAACTGCATATTGCGAGAATTTTTGAATTAGAAATTTATTTTCATCTGTGTCATTCGACTTTTTAAGAGTTAATATGTTTAACTTTTTTTCTGATTTTAACTATAGAGTAAAATATAATACCTGCTTTCTTAAAAAAAATATTCAAATAAGTTCGGAGCTGTTACATTTAAATAGTGTCTGTTTAGATGTAATCTGCAATCAAAGGGTTGAAGTATGTTTCTAACAAACTTTTTGTTTTCTGAGTCAGTTATAGTTAATGTTTATCAACAGACGTAAGAAATCATGAAAAAATTTTTAAGATTCGCACATTTTTACAAATTTTTATAATACCGCACTTGAAGTTTCTTCTCTTATTGTATTACGCTGAATTGTTGTATTCAATCATATTGAATTTTCTTCTGGTATATTACATAAATAGTGAAGAACAAAGTGGTCATATAGTTTTAATAATAGCTATTCCTTTTTACAAATTTTTCACAAAAAACATTGAAAATATTACTATAAAAACTTTATTTTGGAATAGTCATGTTCTTGAACTTCCAATAGATAGACGAACTAATGCAGAATTCTACATTCGAATGTTTTCAAACTGAAGCCAACGAATAGATTGATTCAATACATGCATTGATTCAGTGAATTCAAATCGGCGATGGATGTTCAATGGCAATTTTTGGTTTACATAAAAACCAAATTGCTTGTGACGTCATTTGAATAGCTTGATACAATGAAAATTCGGATCACAAATGATGTGTCTAATGTTATAACCGAATGGCTAATAAATAATTGGCGAGAATTGGAATACTATCCTTGTATTCTCTGAGCTTTCAAGATCACAATGAATTCGTTGACGCTAGTAAGTTAGTAAATACATTATAAACATTTTTTCAATATTTAGTAAAATTATTTTTTAAATTTGCAAGGATTGTTTTGTAATCAAAGAAAGACTTTGTGATCACAGCTTTGTATTCTTTAATGCATACAAAATTTCAATTTTGAATCCTTATATTTATTACACATGCACTTAGATTCAGCAAGCATATTGCTAGTTTAATTGAAGGTTAAATTTCTGTTGACCAATACCAATTTATACAAAACAATTAATTTAAATAAAATATTAATGTTTTTAACATTTATATTACAATTTCTTAAGTCTTTTCTTATCTTATGAAAAAATAAATACGTAAGAAATTATATTTTGATTTGGATTCATTAAATGATTCTTCATAATGGACATTAAGCAAAACGTAATTGGTCCTAAATTAAAACGTAATTGCTCATATAGAGTACTGGTGGCATACGTGCGTTTTATAATTTTGTTTTAACTAAACAATATTTGCAATACTGTATAATATTTTTAAATATTAAATATTGTATAATAATGTCGCACAATATTGTAGAACATGCTTTGATACCTGAAAGTATTCCTAATGCTTCCTAATAATCAGTTCCCTCAGAAGAGTGTAAAGAATTGCGAAAGAAAGTTTTATTGTCTTGTGTGGCAACAGGAATTAAGAAATTACAAAAAGAGCATCAAACATGCATTCTCAGTATGAAAGTGAACGGTTCTAAAGTAGAATGCAAAACGTATTCCAAACAGAAAACGTGCATTGCAATCAAATTATGCAGGATTTTAATAAGGCTATCATAGTTTCCTGTGCTTCAAGCAGTGCAGTAACCATTCTTTTTATTAACCAAGCATTTTGACTTGCACTTAAAACACAAAGAACAACAAAGTCTATTTGTTATTTGACTACAATCAATGAAAAGAAATGCAGATAGCTTGTACTAAATGATGTGTGAGTATTTGTGTGCAATAATAAAAAAGGTGACTAATTTTCCATTCTGTTGATATAGAGATACTACTTGCTCTTATGTTATTAGGAATACATGACTATTTAAAAATTATAAGAAAAGTAAATCTTTTCTGAGGATATAAGAATGACTTTAGAAATATTCTTAATAACTATTAGATAAACGGAGTGATTACTGAAAATACAACATATTTTCAGGCTAATATTGGAAAATGCAGATGATATGAAGAAAAACGCGATTAAAGGGAACCTTTTGTCACACGTAGTCGATATGTCGTTCGATCTAGAATATTCGATTAAAGAAAGACGATTGCTTGTAATTGCCATCAGGCTATGTGGAAATTGTAAGCAATGTTTGCAAAAATCATGCCAATAACATAAAATTCACAATATGTCATGAATACAATGATCAAAAGGAGTAATTAAGTTAAATTGAATATTTCGGATTCGAATTTCTAATCCTAATGTGAAATAATTATCCAAATATCATTGAAATATTCTGTTGCATTTATATTGTATTTTCTATCTATTTCCATGAGTGCTGAATGATGCAACATGGTCTTCCTCATTACAGATTTTCACCCGATCATACGAAGGTAATCACACTCCTTTTAAAATTAATTTAAAATTTTAGGTAAAATGGCAGAGCATTAAAGAGGTATACATCATTATGAATGTAACTATTAAGGAATCTAAAATATTTAATTAAATAGTTATTTAAATGTGAAGTTCAAAAATAATTTTATGAGAAAATTATTTAAACTAAATTTGGTTCAAAGAATCCTTCTGCAATTTTACTTAATTAATAATTCTACTGAACCACTTAATCGTCTATGGCGACTAGTTTCTTATAAAATGTAAATTACGATGCGGATTTCGGCAAATTGCATTAACTCCTGTTTACTAACAATAACATAATTTCTTGTAAATAAAATTAACCTTTGGAATTGGCAATAAGAATTGACACGATTAGTAAAAATTTTAAAAGAAATAACTGTAGATTTGTAAAAATGAAAAAAGGAAGTTATTGTAAATCAAATACTATACTTTATTATACAAACGAAATTTTGTTTACGAAAAGTTACAAATTTTATATCAAATTATACAAACCAAGTATTTACCATTATGTTCTGAAACTTTATGTTCAATTATTATAATCCTTATTTGTGGAAATAAAAATAATCGAAAGAAAATTAGTTTTGCATAAAAAATATCGCCGAATGTTCGAGAAAAGTGCACTTTATAGTCTACTTCATTAATAACATAGGCACTAAAAAAGGCATAAAGTAACCGTCGCTTCCAAAAAAGTAATTTTAAAATAATTGGTTTGTGATTATTATTTTTTTAAATTGAATAACTTTTCCATAATAATAAAAATAAACTTTCCATTCTATTTCAATCTTAAAGAATATCAACATTTTTACCGGGCAAAAATATAAATTCAGATAAAATTGTCTTTTCTTCAAATCATCTTGATACGGGAAAAGGAAAATGTTGTTCTTCTGAGTCTTTTCACTTTTTAATTAAAAACAGCCGAAATTCAGAAAATTCTCATACAAATTTCATAATGTGTAAACAATATTTATATAAAATATGGAACGATTTATTAACTTCTTGAGTTCGAATTATACATTAAAAAATATTGTAATCGTCCAAAAATTTATTTCAAAATTTTGACAAAACTTAAATTTTTACGCCACCTTGATTCCGTAAACTATATTTTTAGAATTTTGTCTTTCTGATAGTCGATCAATCCGTCTATGAAACAATGAATTACTTAAAAACACTTTGAGAGTGATAAAGGAAATTTGGTATGTATTCTTCGTACCACATTTGCAAATTCCAAAGAAAATCGGAACGAAATCGATTCGCAAGAAATCTGTGTGATTGTCCGAGTATTGGTAAGCACGATAAACACAAAACGCAAAGAACTCGACAGATAAAATCTGGAATATATATTTAGAACTTAGAGTAAATTTGTATTAAATTTTGAACTAATCCGTCAAGATGTTAATCATTTACCAATCAATTTTAGTTGCAAGTGAATGTAACAAAGTAATGACATTGATGGTGGAAATTTTATACACATTTTTAATATTTGAAACATATATTTAGCCCCTAAAACATAGATTCTTATGAAACTTTCGAATAAAATCTAAGTTACAACGTCTATTTTGTTCTTTCGCACATGTAAAATCGATAACTTAAATGAATGAAATTTAATGTGTATTTTACTACAAAAATTGTAATTATGTATACTAAGAAAAAGTCAATGTCAAAAAACCATATTCGTTTTTTTTTTACTATACTATGAAGCTCAAAATCTTATGTTCAGGAATCCGAAAATAAAATATTTAGCAGTAGGCTTTCACGGGTTTGTCCAGGTTCAAATTTTTGGGGGTGTTGGAGGGGAAAGGAGAGGAGGGGACATATATACAAGCATAAGTTTCAAGAAGAACATTTTGTTTTTGTGTGCAATTATCTTACCACAAAAAAAGGAGAAAACAGTGTTTGTCATTTCTCTCTTTCTTGTTCCTATAATTGTTCGATAACTATAAAATATTTCAGATATTTTTTAGATAAGGAAATTAATCTCGAAGAAAGAATAGAGTATTTTCATTACCTCTATGAAAATCTTTTTTATCCTTATACCTTGCTATATTGACGTATTGAGATAAGTTCTAATTTGTTAATAGTTACTACACACATATTTGGGTGCAACTGTGAAATCTGATTTAATCAAATCAATCTGAAATTTTAAAAAAATCAAGTATTTAAAAATGTATACGATAGTTTTAATTCAGTTTTGCTAAAGATATCAAACACACTTTTTTAAATTTTTCTACTATATTCTTTTAAAAATAAGATTGTCTCTTAAGTAGATAATCTATTTAATTTTTCTTAATACCATTCAAATAAAAATATTACTTGTC